>SRPN01000349.1:0-25483 GCA_018360045.1 Claviceps capensis | reverse complement strand
TCTCGAAGATGATTGGCCAGGGAGAGGGTCAAGTGTGAGAGAGGGTCAAGTCAGTGACAGGGGCTTGGGTCAGTTGTTCTATACGCCCGTATACACCGTGGTCCGTGGCGGCATTGTCGGAGATGGAGTTTATGCTCGGGATGTGGCTCTTGTGGTGGAGACGTGGGCGGGGTCCGGGCCGGAGATGCCAGATGGGAGATGAAGGAAGGATTGAAGAATGATGGATGGAGATGGACAGATGCAGATAAATGCGGATGGATCCGGATAGATTACAAATATGTATAGGTTGTGTGTGGCCGGAGAAAGACAAGCAAGCAGCCTGCAGGTAGTTTACTCTGTAGACAGACGACTGGCAGATCTCGACCATCCTATCCAAGTCAGCCATGACATGTATGTATATACAGTACATCCCTTTCAATCCAAGGAACGCGTCTCCTTTTGTCCATGGCTTTCCTCTCGACTGTGACTCTGCTCATGATACATATCCTTTAAGTGGACGCTATGCGTTCTCTTCTGCCCATGACCATCCTCTCGCGTTACCCTATGCAGCCATGATACATCCCCATTCGATCCCACCCAAAAGAATCTTACTCTGTCCCCATTGCCCATGGCTATCCACCTGGACGGCTTGATATTAGCCTGACCGTGCTTCCAGCCCCTCCAGTCCATGTTCATCCGAGTTAGCTAGCCATATCACTTCCATACCCCTGACAATCCGAGTCAAAGTATGATACGCAAAAGCAGTTGTAAACCACACCAAGGAGATTACGGACCTGCACCATGACCCTAAATCACAAATGTCGTCGAATTCTCACCTGCGCCACTACTTTCACCTGACCCTACTCTTGTGCAGAATCGCAGAGAAGGGAGACAGAGAAACAATAACGTCATGAAGAAAAGAAGACGAGAAACAAGGAAAGCGGAAAGCAAAGAAGGAATCATCCCTCCGTGGTATCCATCTTGTCCATTTCATCCATTTCATCCATCTCATCCATCTCATCCATCATCTCCATCTTCTCCCTCGCAATCCTCACCCTCTCCTCCCTCCACCGATCAATCCTCTCCTTCAACTCCTCCTGCGGAACAACATCCTCAATCGTCATAGGCTGCCTCGTAAACGGATCCTTCGCATCACTCAACAAATGCTGCACAATAGTCGACCGATCCACAATATGCCGACTCGGCAGCAGCACCGGGTCCTTCATCAGGTCTCCCATGATGGGATCTTCAAACTCGGCGGGTATATCTCCCAGATCCAGCTCTGCCTGATCCAGCAGGAGCTTTGCCTTTGCGAATCGGGCCTTGACTTTTTCCCACTTGGCCATATCGGCTGCGTCTCTTTGCGTCTTCGTCGTTAGAATGTACGACACGCGGTCCAGGACTTCGGGTTTGTACGAGCGGCCGTCTGCGGCGACGGCTTCTACAAAGAGGGGCGAGTATCCGAGGTGTAGGTAGATGTCTACAAAGTCGGAGACGAGCTGGACGGGGCGGAAGTGATACTTGTCCTTGTTGGAGACGCTTAGTTCGGCTTTGGCTTGCTTGCCTGCGAGGGCTTCGAGATTGTAGTTGAGCATGCTGGCGAGGCGGGAGACGATTTCCGGCATGGTGAAGGAGTCGCTGAGGGCTTTGGTGAAGAGCTTCATCATTTCTAGGGTTTCGTTGGCCAGCTGCATGTATGAGCTGGCCTGGGAGCCTAGCGTCTGTAGTTCCTCCTCCTTCTTCTGCCGATCTTCTGCGGAGAGGTTTTGGCCGTTGAGCTCGAGCTCGAGGACTCGCATTTTCGGGAATTTGGTAAACGCTTCGTCCAGGACGTACGTGGCGTCGTTGAGGAGCATGTTGACAAACTGGACAAAGAATCCGCGATTGGTTCTGTGAGTGGTGGTCAGCTTAGCCGTACCGACAGTGTGCGTATATACTGCATGTATGTATATACAGTCTGCGAGAACCGCATACGCGTAGTCTGCATAGACAGCGACAAAACGTACTTGCTCTCTCGTGTCAACTGCTGTTTGTACACGTCGTTACTCCACACACACTTGATAACTTGGAAAATTTCGTATCGAATATTAAACTTGTCGTAGAACGCCGTGTTGGCGCCCGTCGACTCACACTCAATGTAAAACTTCATTAAGGCGTGCAGCAGATACTCGTTGGCAAATGGCAGGGCAACCAACTGGTCGCCCAGTACTCCCTTCTTCAGATGCATCAACGGCCACGTTCCCGAGAATAGCAGCGTCACGAGCGACGACTTTAGATAAGGATTACGGATGAAATCGGACGACCGTAGGAGTGTGATACATAGCGCAATCATTTCCTCGCCAACCGCGCTCGGTAGGATCGTTGGCAACCATCTTTGGGTGCGAACAGGCAGTAATTGCCCCATCATGTCAGAAGAGATATTCACCAGCTCTAAATTGAGGATGAGATAGAACGCACCTGAAGATAAATTTGAAATTGTCCACAATGTTTTGCAGCACGTATTCGGGAAGGCAAGCAAATGCTTCCATATTATCCGCTGAAAGGGGTAGCCTGTCTCACTTGTCAGCTCCGCCATCTCCATGACACGGCTGCTTCTGCTCTTTCTCCATCTCCTGGAACACCTACTTGATCATCTGCGTCTCCATCCCTGGCTTATAATCCGAGCCAGTCGCAAGTCTCAGTAACCAAACAGCCACATAGCGCATGAACCGCAAGGATGTGCCCTGCATGCGTTCGTCCAGCAACGCTCCCTCAATAGCGTACTTGAGCGAAATGGTCTTCTCCAAGACGTTGGTGTGCCTCTTGAGCAGTTCCTCGAACCGTCGCAATTGGTGCGGCGAGTTTACAAGTGTAGGCCGTTCTGCCTCCATGGCTTTGACATGCTTTTCGAGATACTTGATCTCGCGATCCAGGGATTTCAGCTGTGTATGGAGCGACTCACTCCCATAATGATGCGCGGCGACAGTCAGAAAGAAGGCCTCGGAGATGAAGTTAGATTCACCCTCGTCCTTTTCTTTGTAGTACTGGTCCGCGGTGGACTCATCGGCATTCAGCTTGGTTTCGTCTCTAATGTCCACCCTGGGCTGCCTCCTGAAGTAGCGCACGTCAATCTTGTCCACTTTGCTGAAGTCCGTGTCCATGAACGGCTCGCAGAATCGGTCCAAAATGGTCGTCACGTTGAGCATGAACCCATCCGATGCTACTTCGCGCGGGTCAACCTGCATAGCACGTCGCTTGTGATTCACATTCATAATGTAGGCAAACCAGTCGAGCGTTCGATTCCTCGTGACGGGCCCAGCGCGAATAAATGCGTTGGCTATCGCAAAAAGGTCGTCTTGATGTGATCTTAGCACAATACGTAATGACTCTTGAGCATTGGAGATTCTGGTCCTATCAAGAGAGCGAGCTCCGGGGAAGTAGCTCTTGATCGCCTCAGGCTGTAGGGGAGAGATGCGAAAAAAGGGGCCAAGGAGAGTGTGCCTTTCTATGCCTGGAGCCGATTGCGCCTTGTTAAAGCGGGGATCCTCGGCCAAATTGGTGATCAGAACGGGGAATCGTGTATAAGTAAGAAGTGCCTTTAGCGTGAGGTCAAAATTTTGGACTCCAGCTATTGCCTAAAAGTGAGAACCATTGCAAACTCACTTGAACATAGGGCTTGTAGTCATCACCCAGTGACAAATTGGACAGCTGACTGCTCAGTCTGACCATGGCTTCGTTGAACAAAGCAGGGAAAGCCTCATCCTCGTCCAAGCGCTTGACGGCCTCTCGAATAAAATCAAAGCACAGTCCACCGTCATCTTGCGTGCCCTTCAGCAGATAAGGTGCCAGAGAATCATGCCGCGGGTTCGGATCACGCCTACATGTCTTCGTCAGCATTGGAAGCCCTTGCGTCATTCAGGGCCCAGAGAAAAAGGATCCCTATTGCCCGCTTTTGACGAACCCATAGAGAGCTGGCATTGTCAGTGCAAATAAACAGTTGCTCATGCACAATCTCTTTGCTTCCTCAACGACCTCCTGCTTGTTTGGCGAAGCATTCTTAGCAGAGTTGGCTATCTTGACGGCTCGTTTCCAACACGGCAGCAAGTAATCAATAAGAGGGTAGCGCTTTTCCCAGTGGCCGCACGATTCTATGATTGCCTGGTCCAAAGTGTTGACGGATAGCTTTAAAGGTCCGCCTGAGTCGTTGAGCTCTTCGTTCAGATTCGGCAAGAAGATGAGACGCTCTCCTTGGCCATCGGTCATTTCATGTGGATCGGCCGAGATGCGAAAGATTTGTGACAAGACTCTGTGCTCGAAGTCCTCGTCTGACTCCTGACGTTGCTGCGGAGCTGGCAGTGGCGTAGCCTTTCGAGAAGGGGACGCTGAATCGCCATCGTCAACCTCGACGGCGTGTATTTTGCGAAAAGGAAGGGGACTACCCTACCTGTAGAGCCCGGCTGAGCTCCTGTGACTGGGGCGCTTTGGCTACCAAGCTGCTTGTTGGGATTTGGCTGCGCCGGCGTCGCCGCCGGCGTAACTGTGATCTTAGTTCTCGATGGTGCTGTGGATTTGGAGGTGGTAGGAGGTGGCGTTTGTGAGAGCGGCGATGTTGAGGACTGCTGCGTCGTGGCGTTGTCGGAGTCGTTTGCGCTTGATGTACGAGCTACAGAACCCAGCATAGCGAGACGACGAGACCGGATCTGACCATATACCAAGTCAGCTCATGCTCGACCAGAGACACATTGTAACACATCATTATCAGGAAACTTGAACACTTACCCGCTCCATCTGCTCCTTATCTGGGGCGTCAGGTCCGCTGCCGGGCGGTTGCTGATTGGGGTCCATGGTGACGGTCGATTAGGACGCTCTCAGCCCTGACCAAAGGCTCGAGGAGGGTGAAGAAAGAACGGAGAAGTCTGCAAGTAGGTGGCGGTCGGAAGAAAATGGAGACATGAAGGAGTGAAGCAGAAGCATTCGGCTAGGTTGACATCGGTGATGGGTTGTCGTGGAGCATTCGTGAATTCGTTGTCTCGTGGACTTCGTGGAGTCGCTGACAGAAAGTCCGATGGTAATGGAATCGAAAGGAGCCGCTACGGCCGAAACAGCTGCATCATCTGGGTTCGCGCATGTCATTGGCTGGCTAAGTCCCACATGCCGTTGCAAAGGTACCTACCTGGTACCAGATACAGCTTCCCATCCGATTAAAAGGGATATACCTAGGTACTCAGTACCTGTATAGTATTTATACAGATATCAATACCAGATCAATACTTACAAAATACCTGTGTTGCAGCAGCTCATTCAGTCAGCATCTCGAAAAGTACCATCTCATCAACGAGCGTGGCCTTCTATCTATGTATCCTGCTGTACCTACGCTAGGTAGTTTCGTGCCCGAGTTGCCCAAAACCCGAACGACTACCTATGTTGGCTTCGCACTCGGCCTGCCGCATCTGACCGTCACTCTTGTGCTACATTTTCGTCGTTTTTTTTTTAGCGTCCCCCCATCACAAGTTTCACTTTCTGATCTTGTGCCATGTCGTGTTCAGTTATCAATGCCTCATATATCTCTTCATGTCTCGTCCCGTGGCTCCTGTGGCAACTCGCGACCTTTCCCCAGACGTTGCCGTGCCATGTAAGATTGGATACGAACAATAGAGTGATAATACATCTTCATTAGACCGATCGAGATACTAGCCAAACTCCAAACTACATACTGGCCAATGTCTCGGTGGGCGTTGACCGTACGAGGAAATCATCACAGCCGAGGTACATCTATCTCCGCGCTCGATGACCTCCTCCTCTCAGGCGGCATAGGAGGAGTGTCAGCCGAGCTATCGCGGCGAACTCCTGCCGCAGGTCCTGTTGTGTTGGCGGCCCTAATGCGCCCTTCTTCACGACTTCGATTCATCAACCAATTCACATGCATGCGGATCATGTTAATGTTATTCCGCAGCTCGGTGACTTCCTCCCGAATGGGCATCACCTGATTCAGTGTCCACATGCTCTGCCTGGCCTCCAAGTGTGTCAGATTTTGGTGAATTTCTTCAAAGCCCGCATCCAAGTCCTGCATAGTGCGGTTGTCGCCGAAGACGGACTCGTTGGGACGGCTGCCACCACCCACTGTGACTCGTTGTGTGACAAGCATGTCGTCGATACGCTTACTTGTCTCCTCCTGACAAAGTTGCAAGGCACGCATCTGACTTCCAAGCTCCGTATATGTTTGAATAATATCCCGCTGATTTCGTATGACCACTCCGGACGGGGTTTCTGGGTGGAAGGAGCACGTGGCCGAATGACAGCCAATCTCTCCTCGCATCATCCTTACAGGGCAACCAACGTCTTTGAAGGGACAATCGGCTTCAACGGCGTCGCAAACGCTAAGGTGAAAGTCCATGGTCGATCGGTACACCAGCTTCCAGCACGCCTCGCACCGGGTCTTGGACTGACCACATGAGAGCAAGTGAGCTTCTCCATCGGCTTCTTCAATCTCGTCGTCACAAAGGTCACAATGAATGGTTACATGGCGGCATTCACTGTCCCTGGGCCTCCTCCGGAGCTTCTTGTCACAGCCTGAACGGGGACAAGAGAAGTTTTTGAACCGACACTCCACCGTTGCATGTCTCTCCACGTCTTCCCGGCGCACTTCTATCTCGCAGCCTCGCCCTTGGTTGGGACATTTCACCATCAGACAGTTTAGCTGAGTGCGAATGAGTCGGGCCGCACTGAAGCACTCGGACCAGACCAAGAGCTCGCGATCGATGGGACATCCGAGCCCCGACGGACTGCACGCTATACAACTTCGCAAACATCGGTAGCAGAATGTGTGATCGCAGGGTGTGGTGACGGGGTCCACAAGCGGATCGTGGCATATGGGGCAGAGAAGATTCGCATCCGGTTCGGACACGTAGATCAATTCATACATGTTGAAGATGCAATCGCCACCCCAGAGCGAGGGTATGTCGAGGGAAGACTGGTGCGGAGGCAGCAAAGGTCCTGTTCGACGATCTGACGCTGCCGTTGAATGTCTTCGACCATACGACTGAGCCAGAGAAGTGGCAGTGGTCGGTTGTGAGGGGTTGCCGTGTCGAAGACGGCTATGAGCATTCGGCGCGATATAGTAGGCCTCTGGGGATGGCGGCCTGACCAGGCTGGTCACGAGGTCTGGAGTCGCGGTGGTTCTCCGAAAGGTGCGACGAGCAAAGCGTCGCGCCGCGGCAGGACTCATGCGGACCCCTTCATCGCTCGACTCTGATGCAGCGTTTGTGTGACTGTTTATTTGGGAATTCGTGTTCAAGTTGATATGTCGAATTGCCATGCTCAACCGCTCTTCCGGTGTTGCTGCGTCCCAGACATCCTCCACCGGCAGCTCCGCCGACTCTACCAATTCTGCCGATTCCAAGGGCGGCTCAGATGTTGGTTCCTGTGCCTGTGACATGCTATGATAGGAATGATGCGGCCTTCTAGAACATGTGGATTGGGCGTATGCGGGGATCTATCGTTCAGACAATAATGAGTTATACAATGAATGGGCTCGACGATTCTTGTCGGGCAATAGTAGTAGAGCGCTCGATCGAAGTAAGGTCGGACTTAGTGCGTGGACGAGATCGAGGGTCAGCCACGATCCACGAGATTGATGATAAGGGCTGGGGCTTTCGACTTTTGGCTTTTGATAGTTTGATTATCGGCTTTTTGTGGCTTTTGAAAATTGAGGTTTATTTTCAGTTCTTGGCTCTTGGCTTCCTTCATCTAACCGTTGACGGATCGGCCATGGATCATGGATCATGGCATGCCCGGGCCAATCATTTTGCCCTCGCTGGAGGCTGAAGAGGAGGTTCTGCCACATCACATGACTGTTCCCTCCCGCGGCCCGTGACCTGGCTTTCACATGCCAAAACTTGGATTCTTTCGCCCCAACGGCCTTTCTCGGCAGCAACGACGTCAGTCCGCCACCCCCACACTAAGCCGCAACGCCGGCTGCCGTATCGAACGGGAAGATGGCAACATTGGCGGAGAATAAAGCGGCGGCACGGGCACGGGCAAGAGAAGATGAAGGGGATGGCTTGCGATGAATCTCCATACCGCCGCGAGCTGGCAATTTTGGCAATTTGCGCACATCGCGACCTTCTTCCATCTCCGTGACGCGAGATCCCTCCGCCCTTGATCCTTTTACTGGCTATCGTCCGAATCTGACACCAGCTCGACTTCAAGCTCTTGCCGCCCGCCCATCACCTTCAATTTATTGCTTTACTTCCCAGGTTTATCTTGGCCTACCGTTCGTTCGAGAAACAATCTGGCCCGCATAGGACAGTCTCGATGAACCGACCCGTCTCTGTCGCGCTTGGTTCTGACGTCTCTGACGTTCGCGTGCTACTCTGTGTGCATTGCTACCAGTAGTAACGGAAAACTCAACCATAAGATGCTGGATCACGTTCTGGGACGGCCCTCGACTAAGTCGAGGCGGATGCAGGTTCTTGCCGTCATCTTTTTCTGGTCTGCATATCTTTACAGGTAGCCATCCGTCGTCCTCACTTCCAGTTTCGCTCTTTCAATACCGTCTTTATGCCCCTCCTTTCTGAGCTCTTCCCTCTTTTCTTGGCTCGGGTATTCTTTCACTTTCTAACCTCCATTCCTAACTCTCGCAGAGGCAATAAACATGGCCCACCGGGAGTGAAGTCGCTTTCCAAATTCTTTACGCGCCGCCTTACAGCATGGCAGATAACCACCTTGACGCTCATATACCTCTATGCTGCCAGGAACTTTAGCGCTCTGGTAGGCCTGGCGAGTCCCGAGCCCATGGCGAACATGTACGATTCGACGTATTTCCGTGCAACATGGGTGCTCACGGCGCTGGATGCTGGGTTCTGGACTGCAATGAAGATTAAGCTCACATGGTTGCGGGACCTTGCCAGTATCGTGTTCTCACTCTTTTACCTCGTGGCAGCTGAAAGAGCCGACGAGAAGGTCCGGAAAGTTCGGGGCATAATGACCATTGAGCACCTTCGGGTTGCCTGGAACAAAGGCACAACACCTTATCTCAGCGTATTGCAGCGCCTGATGAGGCCGCGCTTCACGAGATGGCCGCCCAGACAGATCCGAATCCCGCGACCAGCGAACAGCGACTACAAGGAGCCTGTAATTGGCTGGCTTTACTTTGACGGACCGCTGGCGGAGTTAGTGCACCATAGCAGATTGGTGCTGGATATACCCGGTGGCGGCTTCGTTGCTATGGATCCTCGATGCAACGACGACAAGCTGCTGGCATGGGCATCCAAGTCTGGTCTACCTATTTTGAGCTTAGACTACAAGAAGGCACCCGAGTTTCCGTACCCTTACGCCTTGAACGAAATTTTTGACGTATATGATGCCATAATTAACACCAGGGGTCGATGCATAGGATTATCCGGCCAGGACATGCCGAGGATCGTCATCACGGGTGACAGCGCCGGTGGCAATCTTTCTGTTTCCGCGACCCTGATGATTCTGGAAACAAGCGACGACGAGTTCAGACGGCTTTCCAGACGAGGGCCGCTGCCTGCACCTGAAGGTCTCGTGTGCTTCTATCCTGCCTTGGACATGAATATAGGAAATTGGATGACAGACGAGCAAATGTCCTTAATTCGTGACCGCAAAATGCGCAAGACGAACAAGAAGATTGCGCGTCGGAAAAGCATGCAATACAACCAACTAGTTGGCACGCCCCATCATTCAGACGACGAAGACGAAGAACAGCCCTCGCCCTCACCCTTGTCCTCGCCGTCAAACCCACTCTCGCGCCCGACCGAGTCTCGCGTCACTCAAACCCAATTCTCGCACACCGGACCTCCGAGCCTGTCGCACAGTCAAGACAAGAAGGACGCTCTGGAAAATTCGGACATGTCTCACCACTCCCAGCCAATGCAGACGCGACTGGCAACTTCATCCATGATATCCTATTTTAACGATCGTGTCTTGACACCCGAGATGATGCGCGCTATGATCATTCTCTACATCGGACGACACAACAGACCCGACTTCTCGCAGGACTACCTCCTAAGTCCCGTTCTCGCGCCCGACAGCCTCCTAGCCAAATTTCCCAAGACATACTTCATGACGGGTGAGCGAGACCCCCTCGTTGACGACACAGTCATCTTCGCGGGCCGACTACGAAGAGCCAAGGAAAAGGTGGTAATGGAAGAGAAGCGTGCGTTCGACGACACGGAGGCAGCAGAGGTGGCGCTCATCCCGGGAGTGTCTCACGGCTTCATGCAGTTTCCGGGCATATATCCCCCGGCCTGGAAGCACTTTGACCGCTGTGTGCTCTGGTTTGAGCAGCTGTTTCTGGAAGCGGAGCACGCGCGCACCAGGAGCCAGCGGCCGGCGTATGCAACACCCACCATGGACAAGATGGCCCATTATCATGATCAGCCGCAGCAACGGCAGCACCAGCATCAGCATCTGGGGGAGTCAAGCGGGGAAGAGGATAAGCCTTTGGAGATGAGCATGACCAAAGTGAGCCGAGGTCGTGGCTCCATCTTCTCACCCGAAGATTGGAGAGCGGAATCACCGTCGCAGGGCAAAGTCAACGGGATGCAGAAAGTCAAGAAAAGAGTGTTGAGCAAGAAAAAGAGTTTGGTCAAGCTGAAAAGCACCGATGACTTGCTGGGCAGGAGAATGGAAGGTTTGGCTGGCGGATTGACGGGGATAGGGGCGGACAACTGAGTGATTGCCATTTATATATGTACATCATTTACGAGCAGGTCTCACGCATCGAGAAGCGTCATTGGCTGTTTTCTGATGCAATTTCTGTAAATATAAGGCAATGTGCTGCTGCCACTGACACTGGAGTGTAAGGTACAAAGAAGTGAAGTTAGTTGCAACTTATAGTAGAGGGCAAGGCTCGGCCGAGCTATCAATCAACGCCTGTCAATTAGTGCACCGTGGATGTAAACTAGTTATCTATCGTGACGAATCGTAAAGTGATGGTTTGCATTCGTGGCCCTGGAGGATAATCGGAATGGTCACCGTGAACCTCTAAAAATACCGAGACCATGTCAGCTTTCCGAAGAACGTGTCGATTTGTATATCAGCGTCTGTGAGAACCTTTGCCTTCGCTTAATTACATACTCGCCGCCGGTACGTATGTATACCTTCTGTGCAGAAGTAAGTACACACGTGCATATGTACTCCGGACGGCGGAGTCCGTACACACAAGGTACAGATACATACCTACCTCCTAGGTGATGCCTTAGCGGCGGGGCGCAACACGGATGCGATGTGGCGGTGCGGGACGGTTACGCTAGTTTACAAGCTTCAGCCGTTGGCCCGTGATATGTATCCGGCTTGTGATTCGTGAATGACTGTATGACGTGATGGATAGGACGGCGTTGGTGCCGTCATGTCCGTGTGCGGCAATTAGCTTGAATTGGCAGGCATCTACATAGCTTTGATTTATATTCTCGTGCCGTCATACACCCTCCAGCGTGTGTCCTCAAATTCAACCTCCTCTCCAACCGCCAACGACTACGAATTCCACATCCTCCTCTTCATCATCACGTTGTAACTCGCCATGGTACACCTTCACACCGTCCACGGCGACGACGCCAACGCCAACGCCTCCGCCTCCACCTCCGGCGCACACCAGGCCAACGAGGCCAACACTCTCCTCAAGCTGACCAGTGAGGCCGACGAATTCACCACCAGCGTATATGGATCGCGCTTTGCGGAGCAGGACCTGCCGCGGCTCAGGATGCCTGAGAAGGCGATGCCGCGCGAAATAGCTTACAGTATGATCAAAGATGATCTAAGTATGGACAACAATCCTAAGCTCAAGTAAGTCTTCTTCATTCCTTTCTCGTGAGGGGCACCGCACGAGGGGTAAGAGGACTGCATTTTGAGGGACGAGGGGCAAAAGCTAGGAAAAAAGAAACATGTGACTGATAAGAGCTTTTGTCGAGTATAGCTTGGCTTCTTTTGTGACAACGTATATGGTTCGTCTTCTTTCTTTTATTCTTTCCTATCCTTTCATTCCATGATGAGTTAATGTTTTCTGGTAATGTGGTGCCACGGCTCAGACGCAGCAGTCAATTCTCGTCACTGAACATCATCGCGACTCTTGGGTCCTTGACTTCAAGGGACCACACCTAGACTGATCATTGCTTTCGAATCAAATGAATCATGTGAAATAAATTGAACCAGATTGGATACTGACCCACCGTAGGAAGATGAAGCAGAAAAACTCATGGTCGAGGCTCTGTCCAAAAACTTCATCGACTACGAGGAGTACCCTCAATCGGCCGATTTGCAGACTCGCTGCGTCAACATGATCGGCGACCTATTCCACGCGCCATCTGGCAGCGCCGTGGGCACCTCGTCAGTCGGCTCCTCCGAGGCCATCATGCTGGCGGTGCTGGCCATGAAGCGCCGCTGGAAGATGCGGCGGCAGGCCGAGGGCAAGAGCGCCGAGCGGCCTAACCTGATCATGTCCTCGGCTGTGCAGGTGTGCTGGGAAAAGGCAACACGGTATTTTGAGATTGAGGACCGCTTCATCAACTGCACACCGACGCGCTTCGTCATCGACCCGGAGGAGATGGTGTCGCGGTGCGATGAGAACACGATTGGGTGCGTGCTCATCCTCGGGACGACTTACACGGGACACTACGAGGATGTCAAAGCCGTCAACGACCTGCTGCTAGAGAGAAACATCAACGTGCCGATTCACGTCGACGCCGCGAGCGGGGGGTTCGTCGCGCCGTTTATCCTGCCCGATCTGGAGTGGGATTTCCGCTGCGAAAAAGTCGTCTCCATCAACGTGTCCGGCCACAAGTACGGCCTCGTCTATCCGGGCGTGGGATGGGCACTCTGGCGCGCCCCCGAGTATCTGCCCGAGGACCTTGTCTTCAATATCGACTACCTCGGCGCACAGCAGTCCTCCTTCACGCTCAATTTCTCCAAGGGCGCCTCCCAGATCATCGGCCAGTACTACCAGCTCATCCGCCTCGGCAAGCAAGGCTATCGCTCCATCATGAGCAACCTCACCCGCACCGCCGACCACCTCGCCATCTCTCTCCAAGCCCTCGGCTTCGTCATCATGTCCGAGTCCTCGGGCAAGGGTCTCCCCCTCGTGGCCTTCCGCTTCAGCGGACCCGACGATGGGCCCAAGGGCCGATCTGATCGCCACTACGATGAGTTCTCCCTCGCACGCCAGCTGCGATTCCACGGCTGGGTCGTCCCCGCCTACACCATGGCGCCCAACACGAATAAGATGAAGATGCTGCGCGTCGTAGTGCGCGAGGACTTTTCCCGGGCGCGCTGTGATTTGCTCCTCTCGGATATCAAGCTGTGTCTTGGGCTACTCGAGGATATGGACAAGGAGACGGTCCAGAAGCAGGAGCAAACGATGCGCACGCATCACCATTCTTCTGGTCGGGCGAAAATCTCACATCAAAAGAATACTCATCATTACAAGGTATGTCCTCTCTTGCTCTTTCATTTACACTTTTTCCTTCTGCGAACGCTAATCTTTGGGAAGGACGAGACGCATTCGTTACAGGGCAAGACGGGAAAGACGCATGCCGTTTGTTGATTTGAGATACATGTGTAGCCATCTTAGAAATTTGTCAACAATAATTTACTCAATTCCAAGACTCTTTGCAGAGCTTGTGGAGCTCAATGATGATGAAGAAATCATCTTCTGCCCATCATTTGAAGCCGTATTTGCCCGTCCCATCCGTACCTCATCACAATGTCAAACGAACCTAGCGACCCAGAAACACCGGCAACACCGACAGAATCGTCAGCACGAAGAACAGGGAGAGCATCCCCCTGGTCTAAGGAGGACACGTTCAAGCTCCTGGAAGAGCTCCTCGAGGCACGCCGAAACCGAGAGTTCCTCGGTATGGACTGCCCAGTACGCGATAGTAATGAAGGCTGCGTTGTAGATCTCTTCTTCGAAAGGAAGCATGATGATAATTTTAGAAAACAATCTAAGAGTTATGCGCCGGATGAGCGTGGTAAAATAATATAACATAGTCATACTCTGTCGACTTCGAACTTTTGTGTTGATGTATTGGATTTTTATAGAAGGCAAGGGCTGTGTCCGGGTAAATGGCATGCTGTCCCTGGCCGAGTCTGCTATTTATTACTTCCATTGCTGATATTGTTTAGAGCCACACCTCTGCTCAAATATGAACGACACCCATGCGTAAACATGCACCAACATGAATCGCTCTTGTCGGCAGAAACTGCCAACTTGGCTCAGCGTGAGACAAGTCCACTTTGCGCTGGTCGCTATACGTACATACATATATGCTTACAAAGTCGAAAGAATGACTTGATTTGAGGGCTTCTATGTATATATAACTATATGTCATATTTGCGTGTATGTATGCTCAATCGACTCCTTCAATGCCTACGCGTCCAACAAAAGTGCTTACACCGCCAGCCTCCTCCATCTACCGAGTCACCTGCATAGCTTCATCCAGAATCCTCAACCCCTCGGCAATCTCCTCCTCAGTGACCAGTAAGCTCGGCACAAAGCGCAGAGTGTTCACGCCCGCCGTTATAACTAGCAGGCCCCTTTCGCGCGCAGCCTTGACAATAGCGCTCGGGTCCTCACTCAGCTGCAATCCGAGTATCAGACCCTTGCCGCGAATCTCGCTGACCAGGTTGGGAAACTTTCTCTGCAGCTTCTCAAAGCCCTCCTGGAAGAGCTGCGACTTGGCGAGCACATCCTTATGCAGCTGTGGTTGCGAGAGCCGCGACACAAGGTAGTGCGCCAGGCGGCACGCAAGCGGGTTCCCACCAAACGTGGTGCCGTGGTCACCGACCTTGATCTTCTCGGCAACGTGATGATTCACCACCACGGCACCAATAGGAAAGCCATTCCCCAGGGCCTTGGCTGTAGTCAGCACATCCGGATGCGCTTCACGTGGCAGCGACGCGTGCGCCCACAGCGAACCCGTCCTGCCCATGCCGCACTGGATCTCATCGTAGATCAACACACTGCCCACCTCGCGGCACCGCTTCGCCAACGCGATGAGGAATTCGTCACTCGCGGGAATCACGCCGCCTTCACCCTGGACGGGCTCTACAATTACACCGCACGTCTTGGTCGTTACGAGGTTCTGGATGCCCGCTACGTCGTTGTAGACGCCCTCCTTGAAGCCGGGCACCATGGGCGAAAACGGCTTCTGGTACTTGGTGTTGTGCGTAGCGGACAAACTCCCCATGGTGCGCCCGTGGAAGGCATTGCTGAAGGACACGATCTCAAATTTCAATCCTGACGGGTCGAGCTCTTTGCCTGTCTTGCGTGCAAATTTGATGGCTGCCTCGTTGGCTTCGGATCCGGAATTGCAGATGAATACGGCTGATGCGTCGTGCATGCCCCCTGACTCTATTGTCTTTTCGACGAGCAGTTTGGATAGCGCGCCCGTCCAGGGGTTGTAGTACAGATTGGACGCGTGAATCAGCGTTTTTGCCTGGAACGCCCTGATTAGTTCCATGTAACCCTTCCGATTTGTGCATGCTTACCTGCTGAGAAAGCAACCTCGTAAACTCCACGTCCCCATGACCCAAACTCGTCACCGCAATCCCCGCCGTAAAATCAAGATACTTTCGATTTTCCACATCCCACAACCACGAGCCCTCGCCCTGCACAAACACAGGCGGCGGCCGGGCATACGTAGCCACCATGTACGAAGCATGATCGTTGACCATAGCCGCCGAGGGCGAATCAGCACCCGGGTCGGGATTCGGTAGTGCGGCATCTCTCTATTGTGCGAGGGAGATTAGCCTTGATTTCCACTTTGGAGTCCGGCCAGTTTCTAACTGCTGTGTGACGCAGTGCTGCAAATGGAGGTAGATAAGAAAAACCGAGGAGGTGGAATTGACCGTACAGCAATACTATTCTTCACCCCCTCCGCAAGCGAAGACGCCGACGCAGCCGCAGAAGCATATGCCCGACGATGAGCCACGCCCGCAGAGGACCATGACGATCCAGCCAGCGCAATAGATGCGCGACTGAGCGCCAATTTCGGAGCCATATTCATCGTGTTCGTGGTGTTGTATATCGAGAGTATCGTTTTATTTTTTCGAGAAGGGCGATCGCAGGAGATGGCACGCTTCGAATTCGACTATGATCCCGTTCGTCTATGTACTTGGTGCGTTTCCCCTCCGTCTCTTCTCTGGACTGCGCACCAGGGGGTATTTGCCTTCCCTTCCCGTTGCTTTCTTAACTTTGTTCCTACTCTTCTAAATCTCGCATGGGGCTATAAGAAGTTGGATAGGATGAAATTGGGTTCCAGGAAAGTAGAGTGGCCGTCAAAGGGGGGTGTTTGTCGAGTCTGTAGCGGCCAACAACGGGTGAAGCGGCAGCGGCGTGTGATTATGGGAAATACCTAGGGCCGAGTCATGAATTTCTTTACGGGTTTACGCTATCGATAAGACTCCGGTTTTCGGCCAAAAGTGACAAAGGGGAGGGATCCGGGAAAAGTTCGAATTGGCGTTGCACGTGCAACTTGCAAGACGGCGATGACAGGCCCGATTCGCGTACGTATTGTTACTTGTACGGAGTACATACATACAATATCCAAGCATCAAGATAGCCAGTATAACCAAGAAAAACTCTAGAATGTGCATGTGCAGAAGGGAAACATCGCGCGAGCACCCCCACCCTCGGGCAGAACAAGGCCCGCCTAACTACGTCAACACGCATGAAGCTATGTACATGCCTAATGTATGTACATCATGTAATGTATGGAGATATCGTCTGCTATGTATGTACCCAGTGCTTACAGAACTAATGCTCTCTATTAAATACAACTGCATCGATTCATATCCCCCGCCTAGTCATCAGCCGTCGTTCCGCCGAGGAAGGGAGGACGAATTGGCCCTCCGCTTTCTGGCACAATTTTGTACAGTCGCGAAATCACGAAACCTTGGATTTTACGCACCCCGAAACGCCGCTTGATCCCACGCAGCAAGAAAGGCTAGACACGGCGCCAGCGCGGCGAAGAGAAGAACACCAAGCTCTCATCTTTCGCTCATAGCCTTTGCTGCTGCTCCTCCGTCGCATCTGTACACGCCCCCCAAGGCCTCTCCTGCTGTCCCTCCGTCCAATCGGTCAACGCACCGTCCTAGACCGCGCTGTATCCTCCACGGCTCCCTGTGCCCTGGACCGTGTTGAGCACGCGTCTGATCCACTCCCTGAATAAGTATGGAATATCACGAATCATGTCGCCATGTGGCACCAAGTCCCAGCCTCGTGCGCCGTGGCGGTTGTAGTTGAGCCAAGATCCAAAAATGAGATAGGAAGCGATACCCAGGAATACACTGATCGGTACGTTAGCACAAAGCACCGGTTTTGTCAAATGAACTTACGGGGTAGTCTCGGTTCGACCCCGGATATCATGACTTACATGACAACAAACCAGGTAAAGAAGCCCCAATGGGTGCTTTCATCACCGCCATCGCCCTTCTTGTCATCGTCATCGCCATCGTTTCCTTCTCGCTTTTCGCACGCGTGCTTGGTGTGCCAGGTCAATCGCAACACATCGGCGTCTTTTTCGGGGCCGTAGCTCTCCCAGATCAATGCCGCATTTTCCTTCTTCAACTGGTGCTCCGGAAAAGACTTGTCCTGGTTGCCACCGTCGTTGTCTCCATCGTCCCTTTTATTATCTCCACTGCCATCGCGTCGACGAAGCATCTCGCTCTCTGAGTATTGGTCCTCCGAGTCCGTCCACTCTCCTTCGGTACCTTCCTTTTCATCACACAGGAACTCCACAATAGCCTTTTGTTCGCGGCGCTCTTTCAGAGGTGCATCGAGAGGATTTTTGCCACCTTTGAGAACAAGCCGCAGCCCCTCCTTGTGTGTATCGCTATTGGAGTCACTGCCATTCAGCCTAGTAGCTTCGTATTCAAATTGCGACCCGCCCACATTCTCCAGCGCACCTGCAATAGCGGTCACAGTTTCGACGACATCGGTTTCGCCTTGAATTAGTCGTTGAATAGCGCATACTGATAGTGAAACTTAGAATCATGGTCGGAATCGACATCTCTCTACAAAACAACCGTGCGCTAGGGTCTAGGCGATGGATAAACATGGTTCACATACCTCTCGTGCCATTGGGGCATTCTTCCTTGGATTTACTCTTGCCGCTCTTCTTCAGCGGCCCGCAAACATCAAGCGTATATGTCGTGTTGTGATATGTGTGTGTCATCGAATCATACTTGGACGTCACGACCGAATGCGGCCCCTTAAGTTTCTCCAGGTTGAACTTGTAGCCGTCGATGAGTATGTTTTCGCAGTGCAGCAGAGCCATGCTGGGCAGCGGCGCCAGCATGGCCGGCAGCAAGACTGCCACTACTGAAGGCGGATGCATCGGATCGAAAAAGAGGTCTGTGTGTACGCGTGCTGAACGATAGATTGGACAATGGCGGACGGCCCCGAAAGGGAGGCAGCGGTCGTTTATGGGATGCGGAGGAGACACGCTATGCTGATGAAGAAAAAGATGAATAAGAAACGAAACGCGAGCCCCATTCGAGTCCCCTAAGCTTCTCGATGAGATGTCGATGGGGGAGGTCACGGTGGAGATGCAGATGAAAGATGTCGTGGAAGGAAAACGGTGGCGGGCTCTCGGTTGACGGTTGATTCTGCACCGTCATCAGCTTCCTTTCAAGGTTGCGTATGAGCCAGCCTTCATCAGCCAGGCCAGGACTAACCTCCTGTGGAGATCCGCACGTGACATTTTCACGTTTTACGCACGTTGACGTCAGTGCGTTTAGGTTTCTCAAATGGCTTCAGCCTTCCAGAGTCCTGACCGACGCACATGTAGTGCACCAACCAACCCAATGTTATACAAATTCATATCGCTTTAGGTCTTATTTCATAGCGGCGATGCATGCAAAACAGGTAGACAGCGTCTAGCGTACAAACCCCAGCCTTCCGCCCCAAAACAATCTGCCAACGCCATGCTGGGACTCCTGATGTACTTCCGCCGTCATGAAACAAGAAATCGATATACTCTGTCAAGAAGAGTCCTTCGCATGATACTATCCATCAAGCCGTGATCCCTTTTCCACCCTTGCAACATAACCAGAATGCATCTCGGGAACAATTCAATGGGGTATTCCAATTGCCGCGTCGAATTCGCTCGTGGTAGCGGGTATTTTTGACACCAGACAGAGTAGGAAAATGAACACAAAAACTAATTAAGAAAGACAAAAGGGGATATAAGAAAGCAAAGAAAAGAAGTATAAAGTGAAGACGTCAGTGGAAATTCCAAGGAAGAAGGAAATGCTAGTAACACATGAGCTTGCACCAGAAACTCCGTGAGTATAACCTCTATTCCAAGGGAAGCCACCCGATATGAAATGTCGTCATCGTATTCTTTGCGCATCATCGTGCCTTTAATTCGGGAATACTTAAGTCGTTACAATGTTTTACAGTCCTTGATGGCCCATCATGCCGCCCATCCCCTGCATAGCGGCTTGTTGCTGTTGCTGTTGGTGCTGGTGTTGGTGCTGGTGTTGTTGCTGTTGCTGTTGCTGCTGATGCTGGTGCTGCTGCTGGTGGTGGTGCTGCTGCTGTTGCTGATGCTGCTGATGCTGCTGCTGCTGCTGGTGGTGGTGCTGCTGCTGATGTTGATGCTGCTGCTGCTGGTGTTGGTGCTGCTGCTGCTGCTGCTGCTGCTGCTGCTGTAAAATCATCTGAGCCCGTCGTTGAGCCATATTTTGTTGGAAGACTTGCTGAGCTTGGACAATTGAAGCTTGCTTAATCTTCTCGAGTACTTCTGCAGGAACGTTTTCGGCTCCACTGTATTTGGCCGCTGCATTTCGTAGCATCTGCGCGTAGAATTGCCGAGCATGCATCTGAATCTGCGCCTGCAAAGAATTCGCACCCATTTGCTGTTGAGGCGGGCCCTGCTGCTGCCCTTGTGGATGATGCTGTTGCTGTTGTTGCTGCTGCTGCATTTGCATGGCAGCAAACGCTTGCATGCTTGCGTTGTTGCCATTCATCACCTGCCCACTAACCTGCCTCTGCATCGGATTACCCATCTGGCCCATCCTTGCCATCTGCTGGATCTGTGCTTGCATCTGCGGCGTCATTTGCCTCAGCTGATTGCTCTGTATATTCTGCTGCAACTGGGCATACTGTTGTGCGAGCTGCTGCTGCTGCTGTGGTGTCAACATGCCACCTTGTTGTTGTTGATGTTGATGTTGCTGTTGCTGCTGCTGTTGCTGTTGCTGTTGCTGTTGCTGTTGCTGTTGCTGCATAATCGCTTGTCGTTGCATCATTTGCATGAACTGTTGTTGCTGTTGGGGTGTCATTCCTTGCGTATTTATGCCACCGTTGGCACCACCGTTCTGTAGAGCAGCCTGCTGCTGCTGCTGTTGTTGTTGTTGTTGCACAAGAGCTCGTTGATGCATCTGCGCGGCAAGTATCTGTTGCTGATTGTGGTTCATCCCTGGCTGGTTCATCATGATATTCTGGCCCATTTGCTGTGGATTCTGCGCCATCAGATTCGGCGGCGGGCTTGCTTGCGACATCCGTGGCGTAGCCGACATAGTCTGTCGGTTAATGGGCGTGCCATGAGCCATGTTAGGGGTCGAGCTGGGCATGCGAGGGGTCACGGAAGGATGACTCTGCTGACTGCCCCTGGCGGACATGTTATGCGCCATAGGAACTGCCATCTGGCCGTTCTGAACAACGGATGACGGTCGTGGCGGGCTGTTCGCCAAGCTGGAATTGGTCGGTTGCATGGGCACGCTGTTCACCATGGGTGAGGACTGAGTTTTTGGCGTTCCTTGAATGATCATCGGCGATGAGGCAGAAGTAGCTTGTGCCATCTGCGTCTGGAATCGAGGTTGAGCGGCTCCTTGAATGTTCTTAGCCATCGCGTTCTGTCCACCCGCGGCCATGCCGCTGGACAATTTGGCACCCATATTCTTTTGCGTCGGATGAGAATGCTGGGCTGGTTTCAACTGCGGCTGTGATGCTTGAATTTGCTTCTGTTGCTGCTGACTTTGCGCCTGGGCCTGGGCCTGTGCCTGTGCCTGTGCCTGTGCCTGAGCCTGAGCCTGAGCCTGAGCCTGAGCCTGAGCCTGAGCCTGAGCCTGTGCCTGTGCCTGTGCCTGGGCCTGAGCCTGTGCCTGGGCCTGAGCCTGTGCCTGAGCCTGTGCCTGTGCCTGTGCCTGTGCCTGTGCCTGTGCCTGTGCCTGAGCCTGGGCCTGGGCCTGACTTTGAGCGGCAGAAGCGGCGGCGGCATTACGTGCCGCCAAAGCTTGCCTTTGTTGCTCTTGTCGCATCTGATTCTCGCGCAGCGCAGCTTCACGTCTCTGGCGCTCGGCCTCTGCCTGTTGTCTCTGGACTTGCATTATTTGCTCTTGTCTTTGAAGCTGTAGCCGTCGATCATTTTCCAGCTGTTTGATCCTCTCCTCTTCCCTCTTCTCGGCCTGTGTCCTTCGCAACTCCTCGATCAGCTTGAATCTCTCGAATCTCGGTTCGAACGTAGCTGCTCCAGGTTGTGCCTCTGCATCGGCTCCGTTGGCGCCCTGAGCGGGTGAAAAGGTTCCACCCAACCGTTCATCCAGCGTCAGCATATATCTTTCTTGCTCTGCCGCCGCCGCCTCATCAGCAGCCATCTCGGCGACCGTCCTCTTGCGGATTTTGGGCTGTGGTGGCGGTTCGGAGTGGCGCGGATCGGCGAATGCGTCGAGCAGTGCAATCGTTTCTTCAACACTATAGGTCGGCTCTAAGTAAAGTTGAGGATGAGTTGCTAGCAGTATTTGTGCCTCGGCAGCATGGATGTCGTCATATTCCAGCTCCATCTTCTCCCTCTTAACGCGCTTGGTAGATGGCGGTGGCGGCATGGAATTGAATGTTGGCGTAGGCGGCATGAGCGACAACGGGGTCGACGGTTGGCCAAGGGGGGGTGAATCGGCAGCTCTCTTCCTTGAGCCTTGAGGCGTGCTGACCTTTATTTGCAAATCCTTCTGCAAACTCTCCGGAGTCATAAACAGAACGCAAGTGTATTTCCTGGGAGGTTGTGTTGTCTTTTTCTCCGACGAGTCTGTTGGCTTAGCAGGGGCTGGCATGGCCTCCTTACTCTTGATGGCCACTTGCTTTTTCTCTGCCTCGTCAGCGACGCCCTTGATATCCGTTGCATTATCCAATCCCTGTCCATCTTTTGGGAACGCAGCGTATGGAGATGGCGTTGTATACTGGCTGTAATTATGAATAGAGCTCGGCAGAACACTGTTGGATGTTGACGTAGTTTTCGCGACGTTCTGAGTCTGTGCATTCGACATGTGGTCGTAGACTTGGACGATGAGAGTCCCATCATAGAAAGCAACGTTGTTTTCGATGAACTGAGGTAGTAGGTCATGCGGTATTGTTCGTGCTTTGAGATGCTCAATGAAGATCTTCATTGGTGACGAGTATTTGAACATTCCGTCTTGTGCGTCAAACCGGAAGCCATTCACGTGAAGATGGACAACTAATGATGGCGGACAGCCGTTGAATTTACGCAGTATATCTCTGGCCGTCGGAGCTGCAACACCCCGTGCCTAGATTAGCTGATCGCCCTTCAAGTGAATACAGATGAATATATGGGAGGCAAAGCCTACCAAAGGGCGGAGGCCCGCCTTCAAGATGACCGGTCTCAGCAGAACATGAGCCAGCGCGCATGCTTATGCTATTGCGGGAACTTCTGCCTGCTATAGAACTTAAAGTCTCGCGTCGCGCTCGATGTATCGGGCGTATCGTGGAAGCGGTGATAGATCGATCGCCCGCCGAGTTCGGGGTCTGCTTGGCGCTAGCAGGAGGGTTTCTATTTGGCAGAGATGGTGACGGCGATGTGTTGAGCGTCAAGGCACCATTCGTCTGAATGCCCGGTGGAACAGGTCGCTTGGCCTTGGCCGTGCCATTTTGCTGCACGACGACAGGGCTGCCGGGGGCCATGATGGCTCGCGATGCCGCTCGCGGCAAGTGACCGATTCCCTAGCGCACAGCAGATTGATCGCTGTCTATAGAAACGCGGATGCTGTGAGCGCAAGTATTCCGAAACGAGCCCAGTCGAAAGGCCCTTTGGCGGCCTTGTATCGACGGATATTGATGGAGATGACGAGTTGACGGTCGGTGCTTGTAGGAAGGTATCGGTGATGTGATGATGTGTATCACCTCCAGGAGGACTCAAGTGACCAAGAGACCAAGGTACCTAGGTACGGAGTAATAAGGTAGTGGGTCACGGAAGACTCGAGTTTGTTAGACTCCGAGGACAGCCAATGAAGCCAGGCTCGACCAAGCCATTAGCGCAAGAGATGAAAGCAGGACAGGTATCAGATTCAGTAAACTGCGACAGATATGTAGACAGACGAGAAGCATGACGCTTCTGAAGCTGTATTGAAGCAAGCGACGCCGCGCGTGCAAGGTTATGATCGATGGAGGTTCCACAGTGCCGCAACTTGCGTCGTCGCATCCACATATCACGTGCCCTTTTCTTTGACCCGAATTGACGTAGCCCAGGTAGGCCAAGTGTTGACAGATGCAAGAGGTAGTGTTCGAGAAACAAGAGAGGTGGTATTCGAGATGCATATAGGTATGTACGTATGTGCACGAACTGGAGATTTTACAACCGATTTTCCGATCTACTAGTCATCAAACAACCAATCAATGTATACACTTGTGCATAAACTACCATTGAAACATTACCCAAAAACCCAAATAGCCAGCTATGTACCATGTATGTAAATCGTGTATCATTCTCGTCCCTGAATTCGCCGAACCCAGTCGTCATGAACCCGCATGCCATCAACCACCACAACGCCACGTCCGCGCCCGACTCGCTCAGGTCTTTGCCACCAGTGAGGTCCGGACGTCCTTTCGGCCTCGGATTCGCTGTCTGCCAAACCGCCCGATCCCCTCTCAGCGCCGACAACAAGAATAATATCCTGTCGCATCCAAGTCTGTAGGTTGTCCACTATGCTGCCATTCTCGCCACTCAGAGATTCCTGGAGATACAATATGTCGGGTAGAATGTGACGAAGGATATGAGTATGGCCGTGCGGTGTGGTGAACGGTAGAATCGTAGTTTCTTTGTCCACCAGGGTCAAAGCTTCAGAGTACACTGCGTGATACGCTGCGTTCGCGGGAGAAATCCTGATCCAATCTTGTCAGCATTGAATTGATGTAAAAGCTTTATCAACGCGCGGTCTTCTTGACTTACAGTGGGCTCTTCGTCTCCTTCTCGGCATTCCGGGCTTGATCATCATAAATATTAGACAACGTTATGCTAAAGAAAGTTGACGGAAACTCACAATCGTCCAATGCCGATTCCTTCAAATCAGGAGCATAGATCAAAATGTAGAGCTTGATCCTATCAAAGTCGTTGTGGCGAGGGATATGGGATAAAATGGACTGGAATTCTATCAGCTTCGGCGCGTCGGGACGTTGGCGTTCTTGATAAGTGGTTTGGAACCTACAGCTAGTTCATGCGTGTCGTCGTCGTCCAAGTCGGATACCATTGTGTCGGCCGATACAACTATAGCAACTGTCTTTCGCCTCTTATCTCGGGAAGTGGGAGCACGCTCCTTCTTAGCATCAGCCTCTTCAGACCACGGGTTCTCGCCATAGGCCTTGTCTTCCTCGCGTATCGAAGCCAGTGCTTTTCCCATTGCAGCGCCCGCAGCGGCCACACCGGCTGCAACTGTTTTACCAGTCGAGTCAAAGAATTGCTGAGGGCTCGGTGTTCTTCGTAGCGCACCAGACATACGAGCCCCCCATCCAGGCGCTGAGGTGAGGTCGGTGTGAGCGGCGGCTAAGCCGTAGGATACCGCATCGTCGGCTCGCTGTGTATCTTGTCGCGGTTGCTGATCGGGCGCCTTTAAATCGCGGTTCGATGCGCCATACGGCGGGTTGTCTCCGTAATCCGCGATGTCGTAGTCCAGGCCAGGCTCGTGATCGACGGCATTCTCATTGTCTTCATCGTGCTGACTCCATACCCAGGCGACCAGCCCGGCTGTGGCCAGTGTGACTGTGACAGCGAGAGGGACCCAGTGGCCCCAGACTCCTCGCCGCGAGGATCCGCGATCGTTTGGTGACATCTATTCAGAAAAGGAGTGTCGCATTTCTGGACAGCAGTTCAGCTAGGCAACACAGCCCGAGATGCGCTGAGACTCTCCAACGAAGAGGGATGTGTCGCGAGGTCTGTCAATCGCTGGTAGAGTAATCTGTAGATCAGAATGATATCGTAGCTTGTTGCTTTGTCGCGGTTCAGATTACGCACGACATGCGCATGAAGCAGCCTCATTCGGCATGGCATTCGGCATCCGGTGGTGGCTGGGAGTGGTGCGTAATCGCTGATGTCAACAATGGGGTGGAGCCGCGGATCACGCAGCCCAGCAACGCATTGCGGTCGCCTGACGGCGGACGCCGCCATTATCGATTACACCAGGCGTGTACATAGGGTTGGGCAAAATGTGTAAATTACGACCCTCGGTGTAAATTACAGCGTAAATTACGCGTAAATTACGCGTAAATTACAAAGGTAAT
>SRPN01000348.1:0-25886 GCA_018360045.1 Claviceps capensis | reverse complement strand
GTGCCCACGAAAATGCCATGAGAACTTAGGTTGGAAGAGAAGGGGGGATGGCCGGTGGCTGGGTGTGCGGGGCGGGAGAAACAAATTGAGTGCGCCCAAATAGTTATGGGGCAAAAGTGGGGTAGGTGGTATGAATAGAAATATGGGGTGGTAGAAATAACAATACTCTAAATAAATATACGACTACCTACAACTACCTATATATAAACTTGACGTTATATAAACTTGACGTTATATCACACGTACGTATGAGGAAAAGAAAAAGAAAAAGAAAAAGAATGGGATGATGAAAATTGGGACGCGCATGCCACCACCGTTGCGGTGTTAAGCTGGGTTGACGTTACGTTAAGAAGAGAGGGGCTTTGGTGAGTGGGCCAAACAGATGACCCGGGAAAAAAAAGGAAGGAAAAGAGAGTTAGATGATTGGTCATGGGCGATGCAGGTACTTGAAGTAGGTATGGCAACGGGAGATTTTGGATGTGATGGATCTAGAAGGGACCTGGTCCTGGTCCTGGCATTTGGTGGTCTTCCACTACATCTTAACTCATCAGTACTCCGTACTGGACAGTGGAAATGCACATCTTGCTGACAGGACCAATCTGTCATTTAAGCCGTTCTCTATCTACGGATTACGGAATACATATCATGGGTCAGCAGCAAGCACGCATAGTTACCTTGAGTACCTTGAATGCGACAGCACCGCTTCCGAGGCTTCCTTGTGCATCGGGCCCGCCCCCTGCCTTGCCGTGCATCCGTCGGTGGCCGAGACTCCGTGAGAAGCAAGAAGAGATCCAGGACAACTTTTGGCGTACGTACCTTGTTGAGAGCCAACGCCAGATCTCCCCAGTCCCTACTCCGGAGTCCGTACAAGAGCAAATCCTCCACGCGTTGAAGTTTTTGAGCCCTATTTAAGCCCAGCCCTGAATGAATTAGGCCCAAGAAGCAAGAAGCTGGGGCCGCAACATTGAACAATGGCAGGGTAGGATTCCTGGAGAAGCAACAACAAGGAGCAAGAAACGTTGCAAACAAGCATGTTATTTTTCGCGGCAAGTCAATCTCAATCGGTGCCGGTCCCGCCCCCTCACGACCAGCACGTGCCACCGTTCACGACTTGATAACCCCCCCTCCCCAAGAACGCGCAGAACGTCCACTCTGGGACCCAAACATCGCGAACCACAGCCGGGGTTCAGGCTTCAGCATGCTGGGCTTCTTGAGATGGGCAATGCTTGGTGATTATGTGCAGGGCTGACTGAGCTGCAAAACGTTGACATATGCGTTGCGATGGGGAAAAAACCCCCCTCTTCTCGCACAGACGACGGTAGGAGTTGGAAGGAAGCTCCACGTTGCATTGCATGTCAATGCCTGGTTGCATGACCATATATGCGTCTGCTAGGAAGAGGCAAATCTATGTACACCCGTAGCTCATGGGAAATCATCAAGGCAGAAAGCAAGCCAGAAGAAAGGACTTCGTACTCCGTGAGTCTTCATGCCGACATGAAATCGATGACAGCCCCACTTTGAGACGAAAATGAAGAAGAAACCCCCCCCCCCCCCAGAACCATGGCAGCAAAGCATTGGGTACATAGTACATACCGAGTAGGCCTCACGAGAACAAAAGATGAAAAAAAATCACCACTGGTAACTTGTCCGTGAGATGGGCTTTGATGTACTGTGTCCACTGTCCAGAGTCCAGACTTCCGGCCGAGTCGTACGAGCCGCTTTATCGACCGACCGTTTATGCCCCCATTGTCATCCGCAGTGCGCACCTCCCGAGTCCCAGCCCGTCACGCAGCCTTGTCTTGGCAGCGCTGAGGAAGCAGGTGTACATAAGCTGAAAATAGCGCCCCCAAAGACACTTTACGGATAGGACATTTGCCGCAAAGTCTTCCCTCTGGTGTGCTGATTATTTTTCCCCACGTACAGAATAGAGAATACTGAGTATAGAATAGGTACAGAGTACGGAGTAAGTATGGTATGCTGAATGTACTCCGTACTCCGTAGGTATGCATCCTGGTGCAGGTCCGGTGCGTTGTTACTTGGGGGCCGCGGGCCACCGTTCCCGTTGTATGTATTCTGGGGCCTGCGCTGCACCAGAAAGAAGAAGTTACAACTTGCAAGCAAGTCCAACTGCCAAAAAAAAAGAAAAACAAGAAAAAAGAACACACACACACACACACAGACACACAAGAGCCAAAAGCAAGAAGCAACATGGATCTTGCATTCACAGAAACCGCCTTGTCCGCATGTTATGTCCGGTTGTCCCTTTCGCCTTTTCTCTCAGATCTCAGGTTCAGGTCTGCCGTGCTATTCATGTGTACGGAGTGCATATGCTGTCCTCGTTCTGTCACTTTAGTCTTTAGGATAAGATGCCATATTATCCATCCCCTGGTACATATGCATCCGTCCGGTACATTATTATTGACTTCCCCAATGCACCACTTTACCGGTAAGTCGTTCGGTACAAATGCGTGAGTGCGATCCGAAATCATACCCGTGGTCCCGTCTTCCTTCCCTAATTATCCTGGGGTAATGCTTGCGGGCAAATGAGAGCACGTGGCGCCGCGTGGCGCTGCAGATGTTTCGTACGGGGGCCGGTCTTGGCAAGTTGAGAATGCCACGGAACAACAGTTTGGCGAATTGAGTCAATCGGCGGCTTTAACAGCGCGGCCGCAGGGGACAAGGCACCGGTTCTTGGCACCGGGAATTGGGAAACATGGCAAAGACCAATCTGGTGTTGCGAGAACCACAAACAAGGCAAGCTTGGAGTGGACATGCTTCCAGCCTCCAGGGGAAAGATGCCCCTCTTTCATCACATGCCGGAGACTTGGTCAATTTACATATGTAGCTATGTATGTATGTACATACAAACATACATACCGATATTCCCTCAGCACCGCACCAACAAAGGTATGTAAGTACATAGTTGGGCCTCTTTTGGGTGCCAACAGTTGTTGAGCGCAATAGCCTTCGAATCCTGACGCTGGTATGTACAATCGTGGACACTGTCTACACATGTTTCCCGCACAAGCATGTGTGATGTGTGCGTGACCTTGCTGAGAGGCAGAGAGACGTTGTCTGGGTTGACAGCAATGCCGTATGTACTTCGTCCAAAGCGTGTAAGGTCATACATGTCCTCTCGGGCTCCACGGCACCCGTGGGCATCTGTGGCGCTGGACCGAGACCCTGTCCCGGGACAACGTTGCCAAGTACCTGTTCAGAAGAAGTACATAACTCTTCGTGTAGTTCCGTCACCAGACACGTGTGTGGTTGTAGCGCGATGTGCGTAAGGTGAGAAGATCGTTGTCTTTGCGAGCGAGCCATATGACGCTGATGACAATGGATGTCCCGTTCAAGGCTGGCATATCGTCTGATATACCAAACCAAGGCTTGGCTGAACAAAGCCGTTTTCCACCAATAAGTAGCAAGTGGATGAGGGAGATAAGAACTTGAGAAGTTGAAAATCGCGCTGCGGGGGTGGTGCGTGTGGGAGTCACTCGTATCTCACGTGTCTGCCACATGTCCTTCGCTTCGGTATACTTTGAATCAAGACTGATATTTGCCGCCGCAATGTGTCCTTTTCAATATTGTCTTTCATGCTCTCTCTTCCTGTCCAAAATAAAGGATAAATCAATGGGAACAGAAAAGGCTCAATTGAAATCGAACAAAATCAAGTGCCAATCGATCCATGCAGATCAAGTTGTACCTACGGAGCATGTGGCAACAAGCTCATGATACACAATCAAGACCTCCTTGCTCCTTGAGTTCTTTTGGCTAGCGGCGAACAGTGTGCCACACCAATTGACAATGCCCAATGCGCCTGCCTTTTCGTATTTTGGTACCGCCCTCACAATCTCCAAGGTCTCGTGTAATTAGCTCCTTGATGCCTCCAACTTCCACTTCCTTGAAACGCGTTGCGCTTCCTCGGATCCGAACCAAAAAAAAACCCCCAATCGACTAGAACGGAATCCGATTCGACCATCTCAATGAGTCAATTGCATGAAGCAGAGGTGCAGGTACGAGCAGTCTTCGCATAGAGCTGAAGCTGCGCGTCATCTTCCAAATCTACTGCGTTGGCAAACTGCCACCACGGCACGGGTCCTGGTGCGTCTCGTGTCCCGTGTCCCGTGTACCGTGTCCCGTGTCCGATGGCAGGAAGAGGCGATTCAGCGGACCATGGCGTGCTGAGGGGTTTATTGAGCACACTACGCCAAGTACGAGTGTGATTGGGTTTTCGGTGTCGATGATGGGAAATATCGTCCATGACGGAGGAAGGGTGACAGGGACAAGCCTTCTAGGTAACCTTAACTGTCTGAACCTCGAGACTCGAGAGTCGCGACGTCGCTTGCGAAGCGTCTCCACTTGTGTCGCGTTTAGGGGGGCGCGCAGCAACCGGACGCTTGCTCATTCACGGGCGCAAGGCGCAGCGGCAGCTACACTTATGATTTATCGGACATGAAGACTGAAAACAGATAGGTAGAGCCGATTATGGAGTACCGATTGTGTCTTTTACACACAAACTATAGCAAAGGGGTGCCTATTTTCATGCATAATCCATCGTATATAGTGCTTAATCAACATTGGTTAGCGGAGAGTCGAGATCATGTACTCCGTGTACCAAGGCTGTGGCAGACACGACTCTTGCAAGATAGGCACTTGCAAGTTGCCAGTGGCATCGATTTGGCTTGTTGCGTAGGGAGGACAGGGCTCACAGGAGTCGGCCCAACGGTACTTGATGCTCACGCGGGTGCCGCGCAGAGGTACTTGCGGAGGTCCCTTGCAGCACCACGCAGGCAGGTTATTCCAGCAGTGAGCACCTCTGCAGCACGTTACAGCACCTCGCAGGCTCACTGCGACTGTATGGAGATGTATCTACCGGTACCTACCTAGCGGATTCCTAGGGCCCGGCCTGTTCCGGACCCCGCCTGGTGTCAACAAGTGCGTGAGCCCCAGACCCCTGGTGGTGGGTACCTCTCTGACGCTGTGGGTCTACTTCTATGGGACCTGGCCCTGTTGGTGCAGCCCCATGGACAGCCCTAACATCAATTCGGCACACGCGTTTCCACTCCAAGCAGGATTCTCACCACTCCCGGCTCCAGCCTCCGGCCCTCTGCTACAGCCTCCGTTCAAAGTTCCAACGCCCGCTCCAGCGCCGCCAACGCCTACGGGGTACGCCTGAGAACGTTGGACCGTGGAGGTGAAGCCGGCGATTTCCATTTGGTTCCTGCCCTCAAGAGCTTCACCCACTTCCCGCGGCCGCGGCTAACTTGATAGCCGCCCTCTCGTACCTGCATGGAACCTGGCCGGCCCAGCCAAGACGAACAGCCATCCTTCCTCTCAAGCACGGTGGGCGGGTGTGGGTGTGTGTGTTCATGCTGGACGGGGACACGAGTTCTGACCAACGTCCCGGCCAACGTCCCGACTCCCGGCCAACATGCCAAGCGAAGCTGCCAGTGCCCCGTTCGGGAAGAGCAATCATGTACACGGGAATGGAAGAACGATGTGTAGATGTACGCTCGCCCAGTGGTGATGATGCTGTCGTTCTTTTAGCCCTCGTTCTTGGTCCGTGCGACGTCGTTTGAGGCGCGTTTGAGGAGGGTTTCGATTCGAGGAGGCTAGGTATGAGGAGGCTTTGATAGGCAGGTTTGAGGCATCCCGGCCACTCGTACCGGGCGACTGGAACGCCGGCAATGCCCAAGCGATGCGCCATTAGCTCCGCTCCGGGCCATCAAATCCATCTTGTTCAGTTCGCTTCCTCGTCGACTTGATGAGATGTAATCAGCCAAGGTGGACAGCCCAGCTCAAGAGCTCCATTTCATGATGCACCAACCGCCCGACAAGGATCGACCGCGAAAGGATGGGAGATTTGATTGGAAAGGTTCAAGCGACTTTGGCTTTCTTATTGGATGCTTGCTAGGGCCCAGCCAAGCCACCGCGGTAAGGTACCTGCCTCGCAAAGTCGCAACGCACCAACACGCAACACAATCATGAAGCTGGACTTCTCGATGCAGCAACTGGAGCGCAGACAACAACCCACCCACGTCCAGCACTGAGCAGATCGGGATCCGAGTTGAGGTCGAGATCCAGCTGATCTTCCGGCACATGGATGGGTGTACGTACATATGCACAACTTGGGGCGACGGAGTGCCTGCCGTCATCCAACGAGAACAAAGCCTTGTTCTGCATCCACGATCCTTGCTCGCATCACAGGCTAGAGTCGATTCGGCCACACACGCCTACGGCTTGCTTCGCCATGCCATCTTGAGTCCGAGCTTCCCAGGACCATACCTACGGAGTACGGAGTAGGTACGGAGTACCTACCTCTAGACCCCCGGCCTCCTCTGGTCTCGAGATCCCTGCCATGCCGCCCCTGGGCCTGCTCCGGGGGCTGCTATGCTACGGTGCCATCCGTCAGCCAGATTGGACCAGATGGTACCAAGACGCTCGTGATCTCCGCGTCCCGGCACACCTCTCCTGTGCGTCGAACCCCACAGCGTCTTTGTACCGGCCAAAGACCCGACGGCGAGCCTTCATCTGAGAAACAGACGTGCGGAACAGGAGCTTACATACATATTGCCTTGAACGCCCACGGGCTGGCGCGATGCCAAAGCTATTCCCAGCTCCACCTTCATAGCAAACAATTTAGCTCTCGGATCTAGAACCGGCGGCGCTGTTGTCGAGCTTTGTTGTTACGGTCCAAAAGTTTATCATTGTCCTTGCCCCACCCCCTGACACCAGACTTGGGACACCGTCGAGACACCAGACAATACACACGACACTAGACAACTAGGCACCAGACACTAGACATCACACACTAAGACGGCTCACTACTCAGTCAAGATGTTCGGTTCCGGCGGGCACCACGATGCCGTACCCACACCGGCCTCGAAAAAACACCCAAAGGCAGCTCGACCCTCCGCTCCCTCTTCCACGCAACGCTCACCCTCAGATCCGCTGTCCATCGAGCAGCTCTCAAGTGCTGCCATATCCGAATTCCTCGCACCTGCTGTAGACGGCCCTCCATCTCCCCAGAGGCTGAGACAACTTACAAGGCAGATGAAGCGGGCTTCTTACTTACAGAGACATCATGGGCACAAAACCGCGTCCTCCGAGTCGTCCTCCCTGTCCTCCCTGGCTGCTTCGGACCGCGTGCCCGTGGACTTGACAATGGACAGTTTATCCTTTGCCCGAAGATCTTCTACTCGATCCATCGACAGCAGCACTACGTCCCGGGACCGACCAGAAAGTATACACAACTTTGGACGAGCCTTCTTCCATCGCCGTGGCAAGTCCAATCGCGAGAGTAGCGCTCACCGACCAACCGACTCTGTGTACTCGGACGATGTCAACGGTGACCCCTGTGCCGCTGCCGGTGGAGGAGGGGGAGGGGGAGGAGGAGGAGGTAAAGAAAGCATATTGCCATCCATGTTTTTCAGAAGAAAGCCTTCCAGCGGTGAAGCTGCGCCGAAACGACCACAGATCTCTCTGCCATTCAACTTTCAGCATGTTGCACACAAACCACTTGACAAGCCGAGGAATCAGTCTTCTCCTAGAGCCTTGTCAAAGGCGCATACCGGCATCTCTACCCTCGAGAGATGTGCCACGTCGCATCACTTGCCTCGCAGCTTGTCCCAGGGGTCACTGGGCGCAATCCATACCGGGCAAGTGACTGAGGATCGTGCTCGCACACCTCTGATTCCTATACCTCGCCATACATCTGCTTCCTTTTCCGGACCCCGCCGCTTGCTCAAGCAGATTCGTTCCGAGGATCAGCTTCGCAAGAGTCGGTCCCCGTCAGCACCTCCTCGTCCTCCACGATCTCCGACCCAGCCGCCCAGTGCCTTATTGCCGCCCACGGTGCCTCCGCCGCTCCCGCCACGGACGTCCAGTCGCCAATCCAGTGTGTCAACGACGATCGATTCGGTTGTGCACATGCCTTTTTCAACGAGTGGCAGCCATGGCTGCCAGCAAGCGCCGTACTCGCCATTCTCGCCCACCTTCCCTCCAGACCGGTTTTCTGAGGAGTCGAGTCGTCAGCAGGCACCATACTCACCACACTCGCCATACTCACCCACCTTTCTTCCAGAACGTTTGATCGAGGAACATGGACGTCAGCAAGCGCCACGCTCGCCATTTTCGCCTATCTTTCCTCGAGAACGTTGGACTGAGGAATTTGGTTCTTCCGGATCCTCATATCTTGCACAGATGGAACAGCAATACTCACCAACTGATGCGGGGTTCTCGTCTGCCATGGTAGGCGCCCGTGACTCAACGTGGCCACTTCCATCATCCACGCCTCTCTCATCCGACTCGGCTCTGCCAGATGTTCCCGAGGAGGAAGAGCACCACGGGCTCTCCCGGCTATCTGGGCTGAGCATCGCCAGCAATACCTCTTCCCTCCGCGGTATCCAGTCTGTTCCCACGCTGCGACGTCTGGCTAAATCCCAGCGGTCAACGAGCGGAGTGTCGGACACACTCGTCCCCTTGGATGTTCTGGGACTGCCACGATCCATTGGCACAAAAGCCCCAACTTCGTCTTCTCTGCGCACTCCCGCACGGGAGAGCTGGGAGGATGTGGTTGACTACTGTTACGAGCACGAAGCAGAAGCGAATTGTGACTATCAGTGGGACAGGCCGTCCCTAGATATGTCCAGAGACGGCATCACAGATTCTGAAACCGCATCGACTGACATGCGGTATGGACTCGGTTCGGACTCCAACACCGTCTCGCCCACGAGCCAGGCCTCGTTCTTCCCCACCACATGTCAGGTACCCTCTCTCAGTCCAGCCAGCAACACCAGCTCCACGCAGTTCGAAAGCGAGGCCATCACCCCCAACTCCGTCTCGCTCAGCCAATTCCCGCCGCCGCACGCCGATGGCAAATACAGCATCTCCTCAAGCAGTGCAAAAGCGTCGTCAGACTATCCCACGTTTTCAAAGTCTCAGCCCGGCAATCTATCCCCCGCATTACTTATCCCATGCGACTATCAACAAGAGATGCTCCAGCACCACCCCGACAAGCAAGCCTACAACGACTACGAGTTCCTCGTCGGACAGTGCCATGCCTCCATGGCGTACCACGACGACGCATCCCTCTCCCTGGGCGGCCCCAACAGATCCTTCTCCCGCGCCGACCAGCGCATCAGCACATCCACCACGGGGACTGGTTCAACCTCCCGGTCCAATTCCATCGGAAGGCCCTACCGCTCTTGCAACTCCTCCAGAACGACCCTTACGCGACGGACCGCAAGTAGTAGCTCTTTGAGCAGAATGGCTGGTACCTGGGCAGACGAGTCCGAGTCGCTGTCTGCATCTCAATCTCAATTCCAGCCTCAGTGTGCGGATGGCTCTGCGGAAGAGAGTAAGAATCCTGTGGCGCAGGATTCCGTGCCGGATATGGTTTCTTTCTTGCCGCCGGGGGGGTTCAGAAAATCGCATCATAGGAGCCATGCGAGTGAGTCGCGGGTTTGCCATGATTCGGTCGTGGGGGCTGTGGAAGGAGAAGGAGAGGGAGATGGGGCAGAGAGGGTGCCGAGAGTGAGGGCGAGGGCGCAGACGGCGGCGGCGGCTGCGGCTCCGCCGGTGGGGCAGTATGTGTTGTTTCCGAGGGGGCAGGTTAAGATGACGGGGGAGCGCATCTAATTCTGGAGGACATGTGACACATGACTTTTGGGTCTGGATGGTGGTTGTTTTGAAATGCATTTTGAATTACGAAGCAAATGCGTTTCCGAGCAAACCTTTTTCTGAAGGAGTTTACATTCTTTTCTTCTTCTTTCTTTTTTTTTCTCTTCTCTCTTCTTCTTTTCTTCTCTTTGTCCTTTTTGTCTTCCTTCTCTATTTCTTCTTCCTCTCTTCACATTCCTTTTTTTTTTCTACTTTCTTCCTGTTCTCTCTTGACTTTGTATTCTCATCTTTCCAGCATTTTCCATGATCGCACTCTTTGTATTTAACTTTTCTTTTTTCTCCTTTTCTTCTTCACACTCTTCTTCCTTGTGTACTTCATCTCATTAGGGCTGGTTGGTCTGGACAGTGAACCGGAAACAGGGACAAAGGGAACGGTAAAGCCCAGGCAGGGCTTGGGGCAGGGAAACAAGGAAAAAAAATAAACAGGCACGGCAAGGGAAAACAAGGGACTCACTTAGGTGTGCCGTGGTTATTGGCCGTTTACTTGCAGCATACTTGTAGCCCTTACTTCTCGATGGAGGAGATTGTGCATTGTAAAATTTACATTTTTGGAGGGCTAGAGGAAATCAAAAAATTTAAATCCAAATGCCAATATACGCACAAAGTCAACGTGAAACGAAAGCCGTAGAAATGTCGCACATGATGGCCGCATGGTCGAATGTTTAGAGCAGGGTATTAAATGTAATAGCCAATGTCAAAACGACTGAATCCGTTCAACATTGTCTATCGAATCTCATACAAAGCAAGCAAATGTAAACGACAAGAGCAACACATGAGGGTCATGACTCATGAGTGATGTCTTCACGTGGCTTATAAGTCGAAAAGCAACACAAGAACAGGCAGGAAGCAGTGTTCGTGCTCAAATCAGGCAAAGCAGCCTCTAGAAAGCCTCTCGCACTACGACTCTGCCATATATCAACATATCGACATCTCCGCACGTGGCATCTCAGTCGACAACTATCACCACAAGACCCAGCTACGACATACGACTCAAGGACCATACGCTTGCCCTGCTTTATCTATCTCCAAATCTACCTACCTAGCTGCGTCGCTACCTGCGCACTTCAATGACCCACTCGGCGCCTGAGCCATAAGCCAAGAGGGTCATGAAAGAAAGAAACGCCCGGACCGTCGTACATGATACGATTCCACATCCATACCTAATATATTCTAATTATCTCTCTTCGCTTTTCGGTCCTCGCGTTGCAACGCAGTACTCCTTGACTCCTTGACTACGACTTACTCCATTCGTTCGCCCCCCTGCCCTTTCAGCCCGTCTTCTTCTTCTTCTTCGGCCGCTCCTCCTCCTCCTCCTCCTCCTGTCCATCCTGCTCATCCACATCCATTGCATCAACGTCATCATCGTCATCATCATCAACACCACTCTCCGCATCACTATCCGAGTCAGACCCAGAGCTGTCGTGTGCACTGTCATACTCCTCAGCCACTTCACTATCACTGTCGGCATGGAAATCTTCATCTACACTCTCCTCATCTTCGTCCGCGGAGCCACGGTCTGCCTTGTTGGCAACAATTTCGTCATCCGAATCGTCCATGTCTTGCTCCCGCAGAGCCGCAGCCAGCATGTTGGCATCTTCGTCGATCTCATTCTTGACGCGTAGACCCTTGAGTTTGAAAAAGGCTTCGAGCGCTTTGAGATCTTCTCGATTGATGTTGCTGAATTGAGAGGAGCCAGCGCCGTTCTTCATGACGACTGTGATGTCAAACGTGGATAAAGTGGAGATGGCGCCGCCCACGCGAGAGAAAGTGACGGACTGTGTCTGCTCGTAAGCGATGTAAGTGGCCGGCTTTGGCACGAACATGAAGGCCTTTTCTAAACAGTACAGGAAACCTTCGCTGGCTTTGATGGAGCACTTGATGCCAAATTGGCTTCGATGCCTAGAGAGAGTCTTCCAGTTAGTTTCAGCTGAACAAGGCGACTGAGCTGTATGATATATACGTACGTGATGAAGTCCTTTGCTGGAGAAGAAATCTTCTTGTTGGCCAGGCCACGGAAGATCTTAGCGACCACGTGATGAAGAGGCTCTTCATAATGAGACTCCAATTTGTCCTGGTACTTGGATTGGAGTTCTGATTCTTCAAGATTTAGATCGATGGTAACCTCTTCGTCCTTCTTGAACTGCATGACCACAAAAGGATATCGAGTCTGGCCCTGACGCAGAGGAGGGTCTAGGCCGATACACAACATGCAGTGCAGTTCGTCTGGCTTGGGTAGAACCATGAACTTCTTGATCGCGTCGTACTGTATTTTATAGTCGTACGTCTTTCCACGGAGTCGAAAGGAAGCCTCGTACATGTCGATGTCGAAACGGCCTCTGTCAAATGATGCTGTTAGCGAGCGATTCGGTCCTAGATGGACAAAAAGACACGCGAACCCTGATCATGCATACCTTGGAGTGAGATGAAGCACATCGAGAAATGTGGCAATGGTATCGCCAGCAGTTTCTCCAATCTCGGCTTTCTCTATAAGCGTCTCGTAGAACAACGTGGCCGCGTTCTTCTCCTCATCTTCGTCTTCCTCGCCGTTCGCACCCTCATCACCACGGCCCTCCTTCCTTATAGTGGTCGTGCCAGGGATGTAGAAGCGCATTTCCACGAGCTGATCCCGACCAGCACCGGCCTTCCTGCCTCGACCGCGCGCACCTCCAAGCCGGCCATCGGTGCCGGTATCATTGGCGTCTTGAGGTAGTGACATTTCGATTGCAACTTCATTGCGACCAGCGAGGTTTGTGTTTCCGATTTCTGAGTAAGGTAGCTCGAAAGCAGGCTTGTTCTGCACGCTGAATGTGACTTCGGCTTTTGCGAACTCGGCCTTGCCCCAATTCCAGCCACGAAGGGCATGTTCCTTGTTCTCAAGCCCCGTGCTGTACCAATTCTTGAACACCTTGCTCAAACGTTCGTAGTCTTCCTGCTGGAAGCCATCGAGCTGGATAATACCGGAACTACGTTGCAGAATGCGAACTTCGTAGCCTTTTGCGGCTCGGCCCCATTGTGCGCCGCCGATATTACTCTGGTCAAACGTGAATGTGTCACCTCCCTTTGACGGTTTCCATCCGAATCCCGTCTCGGCAAATCGGCATTTGCCGCTCTCCTTGGACAAATCGAGGTAGATGCCGTCGAAACTCTCACTATTGAAATGACGATGATTAGATGGGGAGATGAATGTAGCTGCGACCGCGTGCTTTTCCAATTCACGCAAACGCAAAGAAACGAGGAATGGAAGCTCAGGATGCGCCGTGAGCTGAGACGAAGGAACTGGCAGAAAGGGACATCCAAGGGCCACTCACAAGATGGCGGTCATCTTGATCGATGCGCGAGGACACTATGTGCCAATGCCCAAGGATTATAAAAGGAAAGTAAGTAGTCGAAGAAGTGATGGCTGATGCGCATTCGAGCAAAAGACGTGATCTGCGTAGCTTGGCCAGTGCGTTGGTTGCCCTTGATTGGTTGAAGTGACACAGCTGGAGACAACGCGCTTATTGCCAGACCGCGTTCAGAACACGTGAACTAAATTGGCTTGCTGTCACGTCCAGAAATTGCGATCCAGAGGAGGCCCTGCAAGGGGTCACGTGGGTCTGGGCATCGCACTCAAGCGCATCATCTGTAGATGTCTCCACACATGCCCCAGCGATGACCATCGTCTCCGCTCTCTGATGACAGTGCCGCGTGCTCATGCCGCTCCCGCCATGACAACATGAACATTCGCTCTCTCGCCACCGTCTCTTGGTTCCTACAACAGCATCTGTCCAAACAGCCGTTATCACTATCTCACGATCTCTCTTCCGTGAGATTTCTGTTTCTACCATTGAAAAATATCATCGATTCTGCCCATTGCTTCCAGTTCTCGTTCCAAGACTCACGGTTCAGGAACGAGGTCGGTCTACGCATGGTGTTGACTGGCTTTGGGGCTGTGTCTAGCCGCTTTTCACCATGGCTCGCACTGGCAGCCTCACCTCAGCCTTTCTCGTAACTCTCCTGGCGGTTTTGCTACCGGCATCAGCCTCCAGGGCTCCACCGGGACAAGAAATCTTCTTACCTCCCGGTGCGATCGTGTCTCCGAACCCGAAACCGCCTCAACCAGCCGAGCACACCTTTACACTCCGCCACGTCTATCATCATGGCACCGACCGACACCCGCGACTCCATCGTCATCTTGACGTTACGTCAGACAACCCTCGTGTCTTTCTGTCAGCCGAGGATGGCCATGCCGAGCACGATTTGCCACATCTCAAAGCACGAAGTCGCGGAGGCTTCATTGAGCGTCTAGTGGATCGTAGGCCCTCTATCGTAGACCCTATGGTCGCTCGCGCTCGTCGAGATGGATATTTCGCTGCTGTGGACGTTTCAGCCTGGACGCTGGACGAAATCCCTTCCCCTGATATCACGGATAAGGGCACGGTGTTGAGCCTAGCCTACATGGCTGCCGACGCGTACGTGGAGTCAGATTCTCGCCCAGACTGGGAGGAAGTTGGCGAACCTTTTAATCGCAGCGCGGACTTTGGATGGCAAAGTGATGGACTGCGTGGGCACATTTGGGCTGACGACAATAATTCCACCATCGTCATCGGGCTGAAGGGGACGTCTCCAGCCGTCTTTGACGGAGACGGCACGACGACGAACGACAAGATTAACGATAATTTGTTCTTCAGTTGTTGCTGCGCCCAACAGGGTCAGTGGACCTGGCACCAAGTCTGTGACTGCGCTACGGGGACCTATGCCTGCAACAATACCTGTGTCAACAGATCCCTGCGAGAGGAAAGCCGCTACTACAATGCTGCCCGTGAGCTATATGCGAACGTGACGGAGCGATATCCAAACTCCAACGTTTGGGTGGTTGGACATTCCCTGGGCGGCGCGGTCAGTTCATTGTTGGGGCTCACATACGGTCTACCTGTCGTTACGTTTGAAGCTGTTCCCGAGGCGTTGGCTGCCACCCGACTCGGCCTGCCTGTTCCACCAGGCGCCGACCCGAATGTCCCCCAGACCCGGCGAAATACAGGAGCATACCACTTTGGCCACACAGCCGATCCAATATACGTCGGCTCCTGTCACGGAGCGACTGCGTCTTGTTCCTTTGCCGGCTATGCTCTGGAAACGAGTTGCCACACCGGCAGTGAATGTGTGTATGATGTCGTTGCAGACAAGGGCTGGCGCGTGGGGATCGGAACCCACAAGATACGAGCTGTCATATCGGACGTTATACTCCAATACGACGATGTCCCGGAGTGTAACATGACGCCCGAATGCCGCGACTGTGCCTTGTGGAAGATGTACGAGAGCAACGGTACGGACACCACAACCTCGATGCCATCCTCTACAGCCACCCGCACGCGAACTCGTACGTCAACATGCGAGACGCCCGGTTGGTGGGGATGTCTTGACAAGACTACAACTATGGTATCCGCCACAACTACTAACGCGGCGACTACGACTACTACGCCTCACTCGACCTCGACTTCGACCTGCAAAACCCCAGGATGGTTCGGCTGCTATGATAAGACAACATCAGGCGAGTTCACCACGACGTTGACCTTGCCCACATCAGGCGGGGTCACGACGACGTCGGCCTTGCCCACATCGAGCGCTCCAGCCACGACAACTTGCGAGACACCTGGCAGGTTCTGGGGCTGTTGGGACAAGGATGGAACAAACACAACTTCGAGCTCGCTGCCAATGATCATTACACGACATCCCATTACCAGTGCACCGACTACCACGTCATGGAGTGTAGCGTCCTCGACGGCCGCCGCTCCATCTCAAAGCAGATGTCTCCATCGTAGTTGGATAGGCTTCTGCAAAAAATGGGACAGCGATGCTGAGGATAAAGATTTCCTTTCAGATGAAATGTAATGACTGGCCATTACTGCGCATTTTTTCATGAGGCTTTGTCGTGGGGCAACGGAGCCCAGAACAGGTTGAGGACCATGAAAACCAAGACAGACTTGGCTCTTACACTGCACTCGTGGGACAACGGTTTCTTACCCGTAACATGCCGGTGTGCAGATTCTTTCGGTGCCTTTTCTACTTCGCCCTCTTTTTCTTTCGTCTTTATGTATACTTTTGTTTATTAGCGTTCTACGTGTCTGAGTTTTGTTTCGAAGCAGACTGCATGCAGACGATTCGTTCTGTCTTGATCATTTCAGAAGGAATTCCATTCTGCCTTGTGTCTGTTCTCATTCCATTTCATTCATTTCGCAAACAAAGGATTCTAGGCGGTCTTTTGGTAGAATTTGTCATTTCGTTTGGCGATCTGATGGCGTTGGAGTTGTTTGCACATACATGAGCTTATGAAGTAGGTAGAGCACCGATAGCTCTCAATTTATACGAATCATTATTGCATTATGCATGAGACTTGCTCTATGGACGATTGAATTTTGATTGATAGTAGTGTGTAGAAAGTAGTAAAGAAAGAGCGATAAGTTGAATCGTTGATGCGTGAGTAGCTTCGTGTGTCACATGACGGCATGATGTCAGGTGTGGATTAGTGGATGACTTCGACGGTTGATGCGCTTTCGCGTTCTCAAACCCGTTGCGCTTCTCAACGCGTTACTCAAAACTCCGTCAGCTCGATCGTCAAATTCTTTTCACGAAAATCACTAGAATGCCGTTGCGCTTGATTGCCACGACCAGAGCATTCGCTAGCGTGCGACTGACAAATTCAGCCCCCCAAGAGGCTACCCCGAAAACCTTCACCGATTAGCTCGGCAAGCTTCCTGATAACAACAATACGATCGACGCCGAGCCCAAAATGTCAGATCAAGACACGTCACAGCTATCTGAGCCTTTAAGCGACTTGGAAAGCCTCTCCGATAGCGATGACGCCCCCGTTCCACAAACAGGATGGCTTGCCACCACGCGCGAGCGTCGCTCGACTGCGGGCAACAGAATGAAAACTGTGCTTGCCAACGAGGATCCCGACTCCGATCTCGAACTCCTATTTGCCGAATATGAAAATGATCAAGGCTTCTCTGATGTCGGGTCCGACGGCTCTGACGTGCAGATGGATTCGTCATCTGACGATGAGGACGACAACAACGCCAATGCCGACGATTTGGAAGGTGAAAAAGAACTAGAGCGTCAAGCCAAAGCGAAGAGCACAGCACAGCGAAAACGCAAGGCACAAGAAGCCATACCCGCCAAGTTCAGGAAAAAGGTACGGATTGACCCAACGGCCACCGCCTCCACGACATCAGCACCGCCGCCACGGTCCAAGAAGAAGTCGGAACGGACATCCTGGCTTCCGTCCGCGGCCGATCTACCGACGCGTGCATCCTCTCGAAAGACGACTCGCATATCCAAAGAACAGCTGCACTTGCAGATGGCCGAACGCGAAGCCAGAAGACTCAAGCAACTCGCGCAAATGGAGAAGAAGGCGGCGCGATTAGAGGCCATGAAGAAACCCCCCATGACGCAGGAGGAGAGACTAGCCGAAGCCGCAATCGTGGAGGAACGCAATAGCAAGAGTTTGAACAGATGGGAGGAGGCTGAAAAGCAACGGGAGCAGGAACGCAAGGCGAAGCTTGCTGCGCTCAACCAACGTACTCTCCGAGGGCCGTTTATTACTTTCTGGAGCGGAAAGGGCCAATGGGATGATCTGGAGCTCCGTTCATTACGTCCCTACGTGACCGAGGTGGAAGAAAAGCCAAAGAAGAAGAAAAAGGAAAAGCCAGACAAGGCAGGGGCAGGCATGAGAGGCAAGAAGAAGAATAAGGACAGCATTGCAGCAATGGAGGGACAGGAGGACGGGAGCGTAACGGGAGGAGAAGTCAAACAGACTGGCGATGTGAAGAACAAGAGCGCGACAAATTCAGGAGAGGAACAGCTTGAGATGACAGCCGGCGGCAAGGCTGATGAATCAAAGGACGGGTCGAAGCAATCAAGTAGAATGGCGAAGGAGACAGACACGGGTGGGCATGCAGTCGCAAAACAACGGCCCATAGAAGGCATTGGACCGCACCTGTCAGCAGTCGATCGTGTGTCGACAAATATTGAGATGTCTCTGCCTGGCTCACCAACATCATCATCGACCGATACCCCCTCCGCGATTCCTGTTCCACCACAACCAGCAGGCGTGCTGTCTAAAGCCACAACAACGACAACAGCAGCAACAAAATATGTCGAAGCGCCGCCGCCTTTACCTCCGTCTTCAGTTCATACTGCTCTGGCCGCCCCGTCAATACCGAAACCCCACGAATCCAGACCGCCAGGCGTCCTGGCCGCACCTGTCCTTGCCCCTCCACCTGGGATGAATATGAACGGGTCTCGCACGACTGAGGCTCCCAAGTCAAACATCTTGGCACCACCAACCATCAGTCTTTCCGAGCCTAGCCAGGTCTCGCTTTCAGAACCAAAATCGCATGCGTCCTCCGAGACACATCTCCAGACCGCCAGAGCGGAAGAGTCGGGGGCTCGTCCGCCTCAGCCTCGTTCCCTCCTGAGCGCAACGACTTCATCAAGCGACAGCAGAGACGTGTCTGCCGATCCAGACGCTCCAGCGTCAGCGCAGCCAGAAACAGAAGCAGAGCCAGAGCCACCCCGTGACATGAACGCAACCCGGAACGGCATCATTTACCAAAACTTCAGCGAGGCTGCCATGCGGGACAGGAATATCCAAATCTTGGTTCTCTTTGGTCGCAAGATGTCCAGGCTACCCAGTAAGTCAAGTCTTACCTTCCCTCCCATACCCCTATCGCCAAACGGCGTTAGAAAGCGCAAATTCTCATCCACGTCCCCAGGACCGGCAGCGCCCCCCGTCTGCGTCATCACGAACAACCCAGCACGATACCAGGATCCTAAAACGGGTCTCCCCTTTTATAACATGTATGCGTATAAAGAGCTGCAGCGTCTATATCATGGTGATTATAATTGGAGTCGGCTCATTGGCGCGTGGGTCGGTAGTGGTAGTTGCGCTGCGAAGGGGGTGCCGGAACGGTTTTTAAATCCGAAGGCTGAGAGTGAGAGACGATCGAAACCTGCTACTGCTACTTCTTCTGCTCCTGTTTCTGCTTCTGCTAAGGATCCTGTTCAATTGGCCACTGATGGCGAGATAGCGAAGCGTGATGAGTTACCAAAGTCTATAGAGGGCGAGTCTGGTGCAGGGGGTGCAGGAGAGCAGCCCAGTGGCACTATCAACATCGAGGCAAACGCGCACGTAAGCGCAAACGTAAGCGTGTCTTCGTCTTCGTCTTCATCTCGGGATCTGCCTAATGCCAAGAAAGCTGTTGAACAAGAAGGGCCGCCTGTGGTGGTCATTGAATGACACAGCCATAGAATCTACTTTCTCTCTGTCTTTAGCTTCCCTCTTTTTCATACATACTCTGGTTGGATTGCGGGAGACACACTCACGGGTAGCGAGCGGGCTTTGCAATTTTTATTTTTTTTATTTCTTTTTGTGTATAAACATGTAGATATATCAAGCGCAGTCACGAGAGTTTACAGGCTTTTACAGCCACGCCTTCGCAGGTTGGTGCTTAATGCATAATACTGGACTTACATTCAGCGAAAGCACAGATGGAACTGACGGCGCCGAAATCCTTGCCAGAGCTCTTAGAGATTCACGTTAACATCGGGGGGCGGTCCCCGGATGGGAGGGAGCCTTTATGCATCACTAACTAGCAACGCACGAGGGCTTGGCTAGAGATCCCGGGAGGGAGTTACGCGTACATAATGTAGGGGGTAGCCGCCCATAACGCTTTACTGAAATCACAGAGTACCTATGTATTCAAAATGCCGAGAAGCCCGCTTCATATTCGTATGTATGTAGTGTAAAGAGACTCCTAGCTACACATCCTTGCCCACTTCCTGCGAGAACCTGTTCTCAGTAGTTGTGAAGCACTCTTGCAAATTGCTCTGAGTCCTGAAAAAAACCTGTTTCAGTAGCTGTTGGGGGGGGGGGGTATATCATGAGTTCCTTCCTGTGCTTAGCCTACCAGATCAAAGCCAGGTCTAGTTGCGCCAAAATGGGAAATGTCAATGCAAATGCAAGATGCAAGCAAGATCTTCGAAAGCTGAGAAATGAAAAATGCAAAACCGAGTGTCCGTCCGGTCATGAGCCCAGTATGCCATGACAATACTGACCAAAAAACAGCAATGTGCTATAGAAAAAAAAACAAAAAAAAAACAACGCCGGGTGTTACGCGCGGTGAATGCATACAATACGCATGCATATAATGGCATGTTCGTAAGTCCATCCCCATCAACTCAAAGTGTCCATGGGAAAATACCATCCGAGACGCCGTCCAAGATGACGGCATATACCAAATCAATAGCAAAGTCTCATGTTCAGCCAAAAAAAAAAAGGTCCCTTCACGAGACATAGTCCCCGTAGCGAGCGACGTCAACTCCCCCCCCTCCCAATCCCCTCAGCCATCAACCCCAGCTCACTCACAAACTCATCCAGCCCCGTATCAATCGGCTCGCCCAGGAAATTCGTCACCGCAACCGGAAGACTCGATTCCCGAGCCGTCCCCGTCAACATGGGCTCCGGGCCCAATTTCCCCATTTGATGATGATGATGATGATGATGATGGTTCGCTGATGGCAGGACTTTATCTTCCGCGCAGTGTCGGGGGAGGCTATACCGTTGAAACGCTTCACTCGTGGTGGGCATATCGGATTGAGAGCGGTAGGATAGACAATCGCCGCCTAGATTTGAGGCCATGTCGTCGTCGTCGTCATCTGAATCGTCGGAGCACATCGTTTCATCTAGAGGGGATTGTGGAGATATTGACGCTGGGCAGGTACTGGATGATACGGCGGGGGACCAAGTACATTGCGCGAGCTCGCCCGTAGTGTACAACTCTGGCTTTGCGAATAAGTGCGTGCTAAGAAGCTCGGTGGGGGGTTGATTTTGTGTGTCGGGTTTGGTGATGAGCGTTAGAGAGATGGAGTTGGCGCGTTGATGAGAGAGGGCGCCTTTGCTGACGATACGCTGTGAGGGAGGTGTCGATGCGGTGGTGAATGCTGGTGTGTCAAGACTGGCTGGCGTAGCGAAGTAGTCGTCCTGGTCGGGTTGACTGCTTGGAGGATGGGGGGTGGAGGCGCCGTTGACGACAGTTTCCAAGGGAGAAGCGATGTCCAGTAGGAATCGTTGCAGCGATTCGGGATACACGTCTCTTAGATGCTGTTCTCCGAGTGGGAACAGATCGCTAGCAGCATGAGAATCCATCGGCGGTGCATCGTCCACCTTGACACGTCGCAACGATTCGGCATGGATATCTCTTGATGCCTGTTCTCCCAGCGAAGGCGCGCCTTCGACAGCGACAGATTCCAGAGGCGGCGCATCGTCCAACAGGAACCGTTGCAGTGATTCGGGATATATATCTAGTGAAGTCTGTTCTCCCGACGAGGAGCATGGCCTGCTGTCAGGTAGCAGCGCACCATCATTGTGCTGCGAAGAGTTCTCGTCCCTGTCGCATCCTGGAGTCTTCGGTCTCTCCGAGATTGGTGCTCCTCCGACGAAGCTCCCGAAAAGTAGATTCCAAGGCGGCCCACCGGATTCGGACCGGTCAGAAGAGCGCGCATATAGCAAAGAAGACACCGACCCTAGATGACGATGAACATGTGGGAGCAGTGTGCTAGGCGGCACAGGAGGGACAAAACGAGCCTCAGGATCTGTGGTCATGAAGGATTCTTGCCGGAGTGAGTTGACGGAGGCGCTGCGTGATCTCAAAGTCCGTTCCACCGGGATGTATATAGTATTCACAGTCTGTCCGGGAAGATAGGGACAAGCCGTTGTTGAGGGTCGTGTAGGGTCATGTGTTTCTGTCGAGCCATTTATTTCGTACTAGTGTGTAAAAAGGTGAGTAAAAGGCACAGAAGGAGGGCATGTGTCGGGAGGCTATCTGAAGTCCAGATATGAGTCCGACTTACATAGTAGTAATACGTGCGACCCATTTTCAAGCCGCCGGGATTTCTGCTCGGCTGGACCGGGCGAGATGCATTTCCTCGGGAGATGCTTTTAAAGGCAGGACAACCCCTCCACTGGCCGCGCCCGCGCCGTGTGTCTTGCTTCATGGGATACCATGTGGAAAAGTTGTCCCATGATCCAATTAGTTGTACCGACTTGACAGATGGCTCGGTTTCACTACGAATCGCATGTTAGTTGTGACGGCTTTGTACGGGGAATGCGCGAGATGCTCAAGGTGAAAGCGACGGGGCCAACAGGAGCGATATCTTGGGATATGTACTGAGAGCAGAAGCAACATCAGAGCAAACAGAGTGGGGACCATACAATGCAAGTATTCAATGGCATGAGCTGCAATGGGAAGATTTAAAAAAGCACAACTTGAGCAGGAAGTCTGACATGACTTGCACAACAACGACTGGGCATAACTTCGTTTCAAATAGCACACGGAAAAGACTGGCGCGCGCTGAGGCGCACCCGTAATTTGTAGATACAAGACGGGGGGGATAAATGATGGCGAAATGGAGCAGAACCCAACGTGGACAAAGACTGAACAGCAAAGCCAAAACGTTGACATGCAAGTCTCGGCATTACTGAAGACTTACAATGTAAAGGTGATCAATGTGGTCGAAGGGTCCATGATAGCGTTACAGTAGGTCGGGCCCCGTTGGACAAATGCCGGTACGCGCCCGTTGCAGAGCCGTTGCAGGACTGATGCAGCAACTGATGCAGCAACAATGCAGCCTGTCGCAGCCTGTTGCAACCCCCGTTGCAGAACGAGAACGACACAGTCAATCCGCCCAGTCGAAGAAAGGAGGCAGTTGGCGATGCAGAAGCACAGGGCGACAGTAGCATGGTTCAAGTTACGCAGAGCAGAAACCAGACATTGCTCGCCCTCGCCACGGGGGCTACTGTACTGTTCAAGTAATAGAAAGGCAGAAAGGCGCCGTCGGAAGCTGTCCCAAGAACTGACTACCTGAACGGTGGTGGAGGTACTATTAATTATGCCGCGTCAAGACTCAAGGCCAGCAGGCAGCAGGCAGCAGGCAGCAGGGCCAGCAATCGTGAAAGAAAAGAAAAGAAGAAAAAGAATAAAAAATAAAAATCGATTTGCTAGATTAGCGAGTCGTTCGGTGTTCCAGTGCAAGACATGCCAGAGCAACTTGGGAACCCTGAAGACGCGCTTGTAAGGCGTCACGCCAAGACAACAGGTACTGCCGGTGGCGTGGAATGTAAGAAGAGATGTAGGCTCGCGTTCTCACAGCCGCTGCAATGCGAGAGGCGGGAGTTACTCGGGAGAACGAAGAAGAAGAGTAAAAATGAAGCAGTATGTATCGTGGCCAGGCGTAAGACTGATGCAAGCGTCAGGGAGAACAAGTCGTGGGACACCTGAAGCAACGGGTGTCTGGAGGATTGAAGACATGACGTGAGCGTTTCAGCTGACCGGGCGGCGGGCATCTTACATATCTTGGAGCAGCCTGGAGGGCCGAGTCGTCGAGTATATCGAGGGCCTCGGTGTCAGTCTTGGCAATTATGTCAGGCTCACAAGCTGGTACATACACGTATCATGTATTGTATGTGTGTATGTACTCCGTAGTGCGGCACGGCTGGGCTGAGGTATTGGTGACTCGTGAGATGAGAGATATGGCCGAAGATGGCAGAGGGCAATGGCACGATAGGCCGGCCGGGGACTGCAAGTACCTACATACATACCAGTGTCATGCATCATGATTGATGAGACTCCGGCAGACGGACTTCCGACTGACTCTTCATGCTTCGGCCGGTGCAATGCGAGCCAAATCCAGCTTTTGGTGGCACCAAACCAGCCGGCCACGCCGTTCAAGCCAAGCGGACCAAGCGAAGCGGGCCAAGCTTAGCTACATAACCAAGGTCCAACGGTCTGCCGCATAATTAAAGTGTGCATGTATGGTGTAGATGTTGGCTGAGATGACAACCTGTAACAATACATATGTACCGAGTGTGTACCAGAAGTTACCAAAGAATGCAAAGATCATGCGCGACTGTAAAAACTGCAGCAAGACGGCAAAGCACCAACCGTCGGCCTATCTTCAGCTGCCGACCGCCGCCAAGAGTCCCCAAGACTCCCAACTCGGAATCCTAACTCTTCCCAAGACACGTCTGTGCATTGATGAATCCTGGCCCTTGTCCGCGCGTGGCTTCGTCTTGTCAAGTTCTCCGCCACGAAATGCGGGCACGAGTCAGCTCTCTCAGCACGGCGACACGACAGGGCGGGCAGGGCAGCCTGCAGACTGCAGCACCGCAGGACAAGAGGTATGTAGGTACATACCATAGCATCGGCGACGTGAGCGACAAATGCAACCGTACAAGTCATCCATGTATGTACATACTGTACTCCGTTCAAGTACATATGCAGCCGTGTCCGTGTGTTGCGGCAACGTTGGGTCGGAATTCGCAAGTACGACGCTCCCACACCAACGTTGTGCCTTTCTCGCCAAAGCAGCATCTCGCTTGGCTCGGGTTGAAAAGCGGGGGGGGCGTCGTGTCGTGCGGCGGCCTCGTGCCTCGTACAAGTCGTACTACTCGTCGTACTCGAATCGAAGCCTTACACGACAAAGTCGGACAGACGTACACGAGAAAAGGACAGGAAATGAGTACATATCTAGGGACATATGTAGGTATGTACTCCGTACATAGATGAATGTTTGCAGCTCTCGCATGCACAAGTCTATGTATAGAACTGGCCATTCTTCGGCGCCACTACGAATATGCAAGGTCTGGTTAGGGTTGATAAGCACAAGAACGAATCAAGAGACAATCGCAATCAAAAAATGCGTGGCAGTTTGATGCACATGTGCGTCATTCTTTGTCACCTCCACCAACCTGCATCCTGAATAACCGCCCTGATAGTGTACATTGCCCGCCCATGGTACCTCAAGTACACATGTATGTTACATATTTGCTGTGTAGTTGACATGCTCGGAATTCCCTCTCCGCCTCGCATGTGTCCCGTGCTTATCGCAACGGCCTTATCTTGGAAAGTATCGTCATCATGTACGTGTATGTTTGTTCAAAAGATGGGGAAACTTTGAAAGAGACGAATAATGGAGCAAAGTTCCAAGAAATACTCGTCATTAACAAGCCAGAAATAAAAGTTCATATCCTCAAAATCCATATGAGATTCGTTACATCACAACGCCACATCGCTGCCAGCCATCCATCGATAATATAATTCACAACCCTTGATCCCTCCAGTTAGGTATTAAAAATAGAATAAAGAGAAAATGTATAGTACAGGTAAGCACCCCTCCCAACAAGCCTTGTGGATGTCTGCTATCCTACTCATCAACCACCAGCTCGAGGCGGGCAAAAACAAAAACAAAAGGCCAGCCTCGTGCAAACGTATCTCAGACGTCATTGTGGATGGAGGGAAGAAGATGAAAAGTGTGGAGAGGCAATTAGAATAATATTCGGCCTGATGTTGCATGCGTCGTGGGGGAACTGGCCACTGCATCGACTCATGCATGAGAGACCAGACGCGTTGCATCGCCGCGAAATTAAATGCATCTCGTTCCTGAGACACTGACAGTATTGCATTGCCACAGAATTATATGCCATCGTCTCGTTCCTAGAGAGATGATGTGTCGCCACAGAATTACACACTCCATCTCGTTCCCAGAGACTGTGTGTGTAAGGACAACGCCGGTAAAAAAGAAAAGCGGCAAAAATAGTGTCAGACAAGGAAGAAAGACAAACGCCAAAACTGCATTTGCATGAGGCTCCCAAAGCAAACTGCTGATTGTACATGCTCGACAGTCGAGCCCAAAGAAGGTGGATGAGCCTGTCATATTACGACGTCTGCTTTGCCGCCTTGGTCCGCTTTCTATCAGCGAGCCTGTCCGCTCGAGGGCCCTTGTATCGAGTTCCGAGAATGGAATCCCAAAAGGTAAAGAATGGCTGCGAGAAGTTGGTCTTGATGCCCCAAGTCTGGTGATGAATGTCGTGATACGCGGCATTGTTGGACGTGATGAGCTGCAAAGGATCCCAGGGGAACGCATAGCCGCAATGGTCATCGACGGTCTTGAGGGTCGAAAAGGCAAAGAAGCAGGTGCCTTGTCGGAGGGTCATTCCAGTGACCTTGAAAGCAATACCAGCACCGAGCGTGTCGAGGAGGAAACCCTCCAGGGGGTGGTTGTACAATGCGCCATAGGCATAGGGGACGTAAAGTCGGTGATGTCTAGAATGGAACGTGGCTTTGAAGATGTCAGTATGAGCCGGAAAAAAAAAAAAAAAAAAAAAC
>SRPN01000347.1:0-25905 GCA_018360045.1 Claviceps capensis | reverse complement strand
CAGCTGACACCGTGGAGTATTTGACCTGGTTGATTAACTCGGATGGGCCGGCTTTGTTGGAAGTTGTGACGGATAAGAAGGTTCCTGTGCTGCCCATGGTGCCCGCGGGGTCGGCGTTGCATGAGTTTTTGCTTTTTGATGGAGGTATGTTACTTCGTTCCTCTGTCCCCTTCTGAATCTTGCACTGCTTGATGAGTTGCGTTGCGTTGCACGGCACGACACGAACGCAAATCCTTCTGTACACAGAAAGACAAGAAGCGACGTGAAGTCATGAGGGAACGAACGCGTGGTCTGCACGGTTGAGAGTCGAGACATACCATGAGCCACTCGCGATCGTTCCAGACTAAGCACTCCGGAAAGAGCCTCGGTATCTTCCCAAGTAAACCTCGCAGTCTTTTTTTTTTTTTTTTTTTTTTTTTATGAATTTCATCTTTATTCCCCTTCCGCCATATTCTCGGGGGTCTCCTGTACCGAGATGTGCCATTCTCTTGGCGGAGTTGATCTGGATCAGGATCTACATACGGTGCCAATTTCCAAGTCTAGCCGGCTGTGATGGCCTGGGCTCTGTCATCTTCCCAATGCCCGCCCGTGCCTTAGCAATATCGGTCTCAATTGTACAGGGTTCAGTAGCTTGTACAATGCGTATTATTTTGTCGTCGTCTGACGCAACAGGATTGGGCACATCAACCAGATGGCGGCGCAGACACCCGCGATTGGTTCCTGTAGCCAGGCCATTACCGCCAACAATGATAGAAGCCTAGAAGGACAAGCGCGGCGACTTCACTTCGTCTTTGCTTCCTAATCCGGATATTCCAAGCGAAGAATCAAAGGACAACAGTCATCAAAGCGTGATATCCCTCACCACAGCAACAGCAAACGTGAGCACTGACTCCGACTGAGCAGTGTGAAGAATGCTCGACTACTGCTCCGTGGATTGGCGACCGAACGGCGAATTGGGGCCGTGGATTACAACGGCAACGTTTCCATCACAATACATTATACCACGCGGTAAGGTCGTTCACTCTTCCCTTCCTCTCTCTTCTAGCTTTTATTTTTATTTCCTTTCGCCTGCGAGTGGCGCTCAGTCTTCTGTGCTGGAGACTTCGTATTTCAGACGACAACCGGAGCCTGAAGCCGGTGGGTAAGAGAGAAGAGCGAAGAGCGAGGGGAGGAGGTGGGTTGGTGGTCCGGTCAGGGATATGTAAAAGCCAACTGACGGTGGACAAAAGAACAGAAGCGGGACAAGAAAGGCCTTGGTGGCTCACAAATGTGATAATGATATTGCACTCCCCGGTTTTCGATCTGGTCTTGCGCTTTTTCTTCTTTATTAAATTTTCAATCTTCTTCTGCTTATCTACTGTTGCCTTTCACTTTCACTTTCACTTTCACTCTCACTTCTTTCATTTTGCCCTGTCTTTGATGCCAGTAAGACCGGGCCGCTGCACATAGCTTCAAGGTATCATGCAAATGACAAACCCTTTTGCGAACCCCGAGAGACTTGCCTCCACACCTTACACAACAGCATTTCGCACGAGTCATTGTCTTTGACGATGATCATCTTACCTCATTCTACTCTCTTTTTCTTCGTCTTCTTCCATTTGCTGTTCGTGTTTTATTCATAAATCTCATTGAAATCTATTCATTCCGCGTCTTGCAGTTTGCATTGTGCAACGCATGCAAACTACTACGTCGCGGTGAGTGAGCCGTCTCGTTTCACCAGTGTTGAGCAGTGCCAACGGGCACCAATTGTATTGGGTTTTGCCCTTCGGGGTTTCCCCAATACCGATATAAAGTGTATTGAGAGAGTTCTAGTTGGGAAGGCGAAAAACATTGACTATGGAATACCCAGCCACAACCGGCGGTTTCTGGAAGTTCAAAATAAAAACGTAAATTAAAATAGCTATGTACTCGACTTGATAGTTCTCCGGACCTAGCCTTGGTCCGCCATCACGCCCCTCGGGAGGCTCTGCGGAGTGAGCGCTTTGCGCCCCATACTGCCGGCGTCAATAGCAAATCAAATCTTCATTGACGGGAGCGGAAGCGGGATCCGGACGTGCCGGACTTACACAGGGCCACCACGACGGAACGGCAGTCACATGCAAAAGACAAAGCAAAAGACAAATACCTAGGTATACTCCAAGCCAAGTACGGGGTACACATTCGAGAAGTCGATGATGATGGCCAGCCCTGTGCAACTCTACGTTATGTAGGAGTAAGCTGCGCCTCCATGCTTGAAAGCCGGTCCGAGACCGAGACCTGGTTCTAACGGTGAGTCGATGATGGTGCTAATTGACAATGCGAAATGACGGTGATGGTGACGATGACGAGAGACGAGCGGTAGTTCATGAACGGACCCGTGTGTCTGTCCCCTCACGATGCTGTCCCCCTGTGTCAGGATGCCTGCTTTTAACTTTTAAGCTTCGTGTTGGCCTGCCGTCTTGGCACCCGGAGAACCCTGGGACAGCTATACTCCGTGCACGGAGTTCGTAGCCTGTAGGTACTCTGTCACCTGTGTGAACTTTGAAGCAGGCTGCAGCGTGTACCTAGGTACCATATACATAGCAAGGTGTCCTTCATGGATCATCATCATCATCCATCCATCCATCCATCCATCCATGGACCATCCATCGTGTCATTTGTGCATGTTCTGTCAGTCTGTCTTAATCGCGCGACAACTTACGAGGGCCTCGGCTCGAGCCAGGCCCGGATGAAGTCAGGCCGACATTGTTTGATTCATGATGCTACCTAAGTTGTAAACACATATATAGGTATGTACATATGGACTCCGTACCTTGGTAATATGTAGGCTCAGTGCCCGGCTGTCCGGTACCCACTGCCGGGTGATGCGGCAATGATCTGCATGGGTCCTTGTGCTGCGGGATGCGGCTGCCGGAAGCCTCTTGCACGTGTCTGCCTCGCCAGGATCAGGGTCCAGGGACTCAAGATGGCAGGGAGCAAAAATGAAGGAAAAATGGGTGCCGTCGACCATCGGACCATGACTCCACTTCGACGACTCATCAAGGTTTGGTTCATCACGCGTATAGAGCTACATAGCCGCGGTGATGAGAGTTGGTGAAGTGTTCTACATAAGCAAGCGGAGGAGATATGAAACTCCATAGTGGGAAAATCGAGTCTGAAGATAAAGATGAGGTGAAATGTTGAAGACGCGAATCGTTACAGGCTAACACACCGATGTCGCGCAAAACACGCGAGAATACTCAATAAGATGCCCGCCGCGACTCTCCTCTGCGCAGTACCTATAAATTATGATTGAGACAACATCCCGTGCCACGCTGACGTGAACATGCTGCCAGCCTGCCAATTTTAGGATTTGGTTCGAAACTTCCGCGCGGTCAAGACTCAAAAGATGCATAGGTATGTACTCCGTACATACCTTCAGAATCTCCCTTGACGGGAACACACATTGCGTAGCCATCCCATTAGGCCATTGGCCGGGGAGCCCCGTCAAAGGACAATTTGGCGAAGAAAAAACAACCTGAGTTTGATCAACACGCTATATCTTGCGGAGTACTCCGTACAGACAAGTCACAAGTGCTCGAGCGAAAATCTCATCCCATGTCCAAACCTAAATGTGTTCGATACCTACTCTCCATCGATAGGAACCACGCCACAAAGGCACCCCTACCCTGTCACATAAGCAAGGAACCCATCCGATAGAGGATCACTCTACGAGATAAGAATCTCGTCAGAGTCTTCACTCGTCACCTGTGACCTATCTATAATCTAGCTAGTCGCAGGCTGCAGCCTGCAACTCATGACCTTAAACCCTGACCCCTGACTTTGATCCGATCTACGGAGTACACTGACTGTATACCTAGGTATGTATGTACATTGAACATAGCGTACTCACTCACTCACTCACTCACTCACTCACTCACTCATTCTGTGATTCTACATACATAGCCCACTCCAAAATTACCGTATCTCTCCTGCCTCCCACTCATTAGCCTCCAAATTATACAAGTACATGTGTACGGAGTACATATGTATGTATGTATGTTCCTGCCTTCCAGCAGAAAAAAAGAACCCCTGAGTCCATGATCCAAGTGCATAATGCCGCCCCTTTGATTGGCACATTTCGTAGCAGCGTGGCGTGGTCCGTGCCGTAGCGAGAGCCGGGTGCAGCGTGGGAGAATAAGTGGGGTGATGGAGTTTTAGACCAGGAATGGCCATCGGAAGCATGAAAAGGATGGGATGGGATGGGAATGATGGGACGGGGGGTGTGGAGCCCGTCATACAGCGTACAGATTACATGTAAATATGTACGGAGTACACAACTTAATTTGCATGCGCGTGTGGGTCGATCCATCCGCGTCTTACAAGTTCAGCAGTCAGTCACCGTCGGCGTCCTACATATGTCCCTAGCTTCATACCCCGTAGTTGCAATCCCGCCAAGCCGAAGCGAGTCAAGCGTTCGTCACGCATTTTTTCAATTTTGTCTAATTCATCCCGTCATCAGGAACTAGCACCTTCTAGAATTCTAGAAGCGTAGCTTCCCAATCACAGGTACCTAAGTCTACGACCCGACGTCAGCACACCTGCAGGCTGCCTCCCTTTGCACGCTAAAACAGACCCAGATTCATAGAAGAAGGAATTAATCAGCGCCGGGAATACGAAAAAACTGGAAACTACTCTTGGCAGAGTACTCCGTAGAGGACGATAAGATTGCACGGATATAAAAGTCATCGCTAGCTCCAAAGACACATGTACAGACCCACAAGAATTCAACATCGCGATTTTGTTCGTACTGGCAAAAGTTTGCGCAGATCTACCGCAAAGAAGCCCATCCGCTTGCCCGCTCCGCCTGCTAAGCAAAAACATCGTGCTGCGCCTACAAGTGAAACCCCCCTGCTGGCTGCTGCCTTTCCGCAGAGGGTAGTGAAACAAGACGCCAATGGCAGTAAAGAAAACGATTTCATCAAAAGGCGTAATCCGGCCGTAACCCATCCATTGTGAACATTCGCAAAGGGAAAAAAGTAGAGGAAATGTAAAACATGATTCATCAACCGCATCAAACTTTCAAACTCCACGCTAATTCTTTGGTGCCCAAATGTGGCTAAAAAGGAAACTGACTGTCATGAAAATTTGCAAGTACTCCGTAGAAGAGAATGGGGCAGGATTTGATCCACTTTTGCTTCGCGTGAAGGATGCGTTGACTTTTGTAACGCTTTTCGGGAGGGAAACCGAGGACCCCCATGAGTCTTATGGGTAATGAGACGTGGTCTTGTTTGATTCAACAAGCACGTGGCGGATCGAAACGAAGTGCGCGTTCGCGCAGCGTATTCTTGTGCGCAAGCATGCCATTAAACACGTACATGCGACTTAGCACGTGTATGCTGTCAGCACATGTGCTGCTCAGAAGATGCCGTGCCCTTCTACACTGCATCTAAACGCAGCATGTTGCAAACGCATGCATGAGGTCAAGGCCACGCCATGTAATCAGTAGCAGCCTTGGAAAGAGTGCATAAAAGGCACTTGCTGGAAGGTAACGGGATGCTGCACCATGGGCACCTGTTGAACGTATCGAAACATGTCCCACAGGGGAAAGAAGGGCTTTGAAGAGCAATTGACATGCCCGGGCGCAGGCGTCTGGACAACTAATGGCTGCTGGTGACATACCGCGGACGGGGAATGCAACTGGATAGGGTTCGGAAGCATTGTCGCAGAGTCGCCGTATGGCGACGGAGGAAGAGAGGATGTAATTGCCACCATGCCTGGATCGTGCAGCATTCCGTGGGCTGTAGCATGAAAAGCCAGCGAGACGTCTTGCTGCGCTTGGATGTACTCGTCGTCTTCGTCATCGAGGCCATCAAGGCCGGAAATGGTTGAGCCGCTCGAGGTAAGCGAACCGGGGTCGGAAGATGTCCTTGCGGGCGGACGCGGGGCGTCGTACTGATATCCGTCGACAACAACGTTATCATCGGTGACGTATTCGGGAAATTGCTCAACGTCTGGCGTTTGCGGTTGCAAGTACACCGTCGGGGACGCAGACACGGTGAACCGGGGGCATGCCAAAATTCGGCGGCGCAGGTCAGCAAGCGTGATCCGCAGGTCGGGATTGGGATTGAAGATTCGCGCCAAAATTTCATTCAGTTCGTCCGTCAGTGGAAGGATCGTCATCAAGAAAGCCGGCGACCGAATGAAGGCGCGGTAGGTCGCATCCTGGAACGAAGCCTGTTTCCATGGATTGCGTCCACATGTCAGGTTGACAAGGATGACTCCTAGCGACCAAACGTCATTTGGGGCGCACATGTAATAAGGATTGTTTGCCGAGGTATCCAGACATTCTAGAAAAGGGGTCAGCTCGTTTCGACTCCCTTGCAGTTATGTGCATGTTAATCGCCTTCGAGCGAGAGCAGACAGCGATGGCAGAAAGATATTCGCCGACAGCAATTATTAACGGAGAGCACAGGGGAAAATAGCATACCAGGACTCATGTAAAAGGTCGAGCCACAGCCATAATCCGAGGAGCGGTCATCAGACGTAGCGAGACCAAAGTCGGCCAGTTTAACCGTGTTTCCACCATCGCTCACCAAGATATTCTCGGGTTTCAGATCGCGATGGTAGATGCCCAAAGAGTGACAGTGTTCCACGGCATCCAGAATCTGGAGGAAGACTTTGCGCGACAACTCATCCCTCCCCACGTAGTGGCCGAGCTCGGTAATGTTCATAAACAAGTCGCCCTCGGGGCAGTACTCCAAAACGACAAAGATACAGTCGGCATCGTCGATGATCTTCAGCAAGGACACAATGTTGGGATGCGCGGATGCCATGTAGTGGAGTCTGATTTCCCGTTGTTGATAGTCGATCTGTCGACGTTCCAGGGGCGTACCATCAGGGTTGAACTTGCTTAGACATTTGACGGCATAACGGATGCCCGTCACCATGTCCAAGGCCGAGTACACCACACCATAGGCACCAGTTCCGAGAATCTCGGTAAGCTGCAACGTGCCATCCAGATGTATGCCTAGTCTCTGCTCGGGCGCAAGAGGAATGCATCTCGGCTGGGATGACAAGGCATCTTCAGCCTGCTGCTGGGTGCTGCTGTATCCGGAATGATTGTAGGTCGACGATGTGGGGGGTGTCGATTGTCCGATAGTATGGCCCGGCATAGTCTCGGTGATGAGAAAACTTCAAGGGAAAAAAGGAAAAACGACTATGAAAGTCTTGAACGGAAAAGGCCAAGTCGTCCAGTTTGGTGATCAAGCGGCGCACTTGGTGTAGAAAGATTGTATCGTATTGCTCTTGGAAGAGGGGAAGTTCAAGGAGATTAAGATGTCCAGCCGACGGCTTTATATGCAGTACAGCTGTAAGCGCGTTCGTTTCGAAAGCTCAGGCTCAACAAGTCGTTCCCGTTTCTGTCATGTGTCAACCGATGCAACAGACGCAAGACGTTCCGATGTTGCGCGAATAGTAGCCAGGCCAGGACGACATGTAATGAACAAGACGGCAAACAAGAAGTGAATATATAGAGAAGCTTCACTTGACTTGAACAGCCGAATCAACGGGTCAAGGCAGGTGCCACGAGGAAAAGGTGGAGATGGTGGTATGTGGTATGAACGGCGGATGGATGGGCGGCTGAGCGACTTGACAAAACAGGTGACGCATGCAGAGAGCTGTTTGATTAAAATGAGAATAAGAAAGGAGGCCGAAGGAAACGGTTTGAAATGGAAAAATAGAGTGGTATGGCGGGTACCCAGGGCTAAAGGAGAGTCGTGAAGTTCAATATGTAGGCAGTTGATGCGGTCGGTTGGAAGCGGGCAAGATGAGGTAGATAACGATCAAAGACTGGTCCGCACCTGCCTCGCCGCACGCTTGGCCAGGGGACTTGAGAGACTTGGGACTAGGGGACTAGGGGGTAAGGTTCGGGACCAATAAACAGGGCTAGTTAGGCATGGATTGGCATGGATGGCATGGATGGCATGACCCAGAGGCAGGAGGCAGGAGGCATGGACGGGCATGCCATGCACGAACACAGGAAAGCTCAGATGCGTGCATCCAGACACACATGCGGTACGTACGGAGTAGGTACATACCTTGGCGACGGCGTGGAGCATAAATGAGTTATACATAACCTACAAAACACAAAACACATCCGTTGCGAATAGGTATGTGCCGGTAAACGCCCACACCCGCACCAGCTGGCAGCGGCCCACACCCCAAGGAGCAACTTGCAAGAACAAGAACAAACCAGGCCAGCCAGACCAGCCAGGGGCTGTCTGTCCGTCCGAGTCTGGCCAGCTGGCGAGCCGGTAGGTGGGGACGGGGGGATCCTCACGCTGCAACCGCCAGTCTGAACTGCGGCATGCAAGGTGAAAGGCCCGACGGAGAAGAAGGCAGAGAAGGCAGAGAAGGCAGCGATGGGGGGGGGGCGCAGCGGGGTGGGTCGGTGGGGGCGTGAGACCAATGAAGCGCAAGGATCTGTCATCGTTGAGTGGTCAGTAACCAATGACCACCGGTGAGTCGTGACACAAGAACGAGAGAAGGCCGCAGTGCCATGACACACTCGGACCCACTTTCGGTTCCCGCTGGTGTGTGTCATGGGCCGCCGCGGTACCGCCAGCCCCGTTTGGGTTTTCTTGGGTTTCGTGCTTTCGTGCGTGATTCTTGGCTTTTTCGCCATGTACCTAATGCGGCTTGTCCCAAAGGCCAAAACCCCATTCACAAAGGAAAGGGAACAAAAGGACCCACGCAAAGGGCGAGTTCGAACGAAAGCGTCTGCGCCGTCTTCTCGGATCGACGGGCCCAACACAAAACCGTCGCGGAACCAACAGCATACGTAGTTTCATACTCCGTAGTTATTAGGTCGAGACTCGAGACACTTCATCAAACTACGTATCTTGCATACGAACTGGCTCAACTGCTTTGCTGGCGGTGGCGGTGGCGCTGGATGGCTCCGGCTCCGGCGCTGGGTTGGCATCTGCCACCATCACGGCGCAATACCTACCGACGGAGTATACCTATACGCATACGCACGCAACACACATCGCATCGCAAACAACAATGAGAAGAAGCCCTCCCTTTGAGCCAATCCAGCCAGTCCAAGTCTCAAGCCTCCCCCTGGGTGCCCTCGAACCCAGACATTTCACATTTTCTCGTCTCACTCACATTTTGTTGCGGGCCACACCGAGGAAGCGGCAGGGCGCTACCATATACCATCCCATGCCTTGGATATCCGTTGAGCTGCCCAGGCACCCTTACAAGTTACGAATGAGTGTGATGAGTGCATGTTCGTCGTCTTCGACTATTCGTTGTCTCGCGCGTTGGCAAGTCTGCACTTTCCCGTTCTGCCGATCGGCCGGCGGCTCATACACACTCGGGGATGCATCCTCGTTTGTGACCCCAGCTTAGACTTCTTTTTGCCTTTCCGGACTACGAATAGTCTTTCTCTACTCTATAAATCGTGTTTCGTTGTCCAGCTGTTATTCGCCTGATACACTCCGTATCCGCCTCTTATTCACGCATCACATACCTACCACGGGTGACGGTCGAATGATGCCATGGGGCTCGTGAACGACAAATCACATCTCCACCGGGCTATTTCTATTTGATCTACTGGGCAAGGGGCGTCCAGACCATAGGGGTGAACCGTAATAAAGGAAGCTGGAACAAAAGACCGGGTCACTGGTAGCAATATTTACGCGCCGTAAACATCGTGAGACACGGAAGCTTCGGACGCGTGGACAGACGTGCACTTCACAGAACCACGTCAATTACCTAGGTACATACTCGTAGAGAATAGGAACAGTAGGTAGGCAGGTAGGTACGTGAGCTGCTTGCGCTTGGACTACCTAGCTTATGTCGATCGGTATGAGAATCACGCGGCTCTGGTATGGAACACAAACCTTGCCGGAGTAAGTTTCCACTCAGTCCAAGGCCCAAGGCACGCGCCGTCTTTGTACCTAAGCTGCATACCGTGCATTCCTCATTGACTTACAGTTACATATACTTCGTATACGGAGTACCTACATACGGTATCACCTAACACGCATATGCCTGGACTGAAGCTGAGAGTCGCTCTGCAGTTGGACCTGAATGAGACGAAGTTTCAACAATTTGATCCTTCCGCCCAGCGCTATATGCCACGAGTAAGCATGGAGCGGTATTCGGGACGCACGATTTGTTCTACCGAGAGTAAGAATAAAGATCAATATGTACATATGTCCACAAGTCGTGAAGTAACTTATGAACTTGTTAGTATGTATGTATAATAAAACGTCATCTGATGGTCGTAGGGTAGGATGCAGCGTTTAGACTTTCTCACTTTCATGCACTGTCGTCTCTCACCACTTTCCGTTTCGAAACCCCCCGTTGAAACTCCATCAGAGTTTTTGCCTAATTTGTGAGAAAAAAAACAGACCCTGGAACTTGAAAGATCCCGTCGTTCTAAATCCTGATACATACCTACGTACCTACACGAGCCCTCTACGGACTCACGGAGTTAAGGCTTTTAGCGTAAATGGTTCCGGCATACGTGCTCCGTAGTTACGGAGTAGATGAGAAACACGCAATCATACTGGACGATCGGCCGGAAACCCCCAGTAGAGTGAATCAAAGCAGGAGCCAACTTCAAGCGAGCGGATATGATGCCGGCCCACACTTGGGCATGCAGGAAAATTCCGATGATGTGTCCTCTCCGTTTACCTCCCATGTACAAACGGGGAGTAGGTACATATGTAACAATCTCATCGTAGACCCGACCGTGGAGATTGCCTCTTGGTGCTTCGTGCGTGGTTTGTGTGCATGTACATGCCTACATAGTAGGTATGTACTGTAATTTGTGCTTCGTGCTGCCAACACAAGTCACTCACACATGTCCAAGCTCTGGAGGGAGAAACGGTGGTGGCGTGTCCCGTGCGTGTTGCCTCGATACAGACTACATATACCGCAAAGCAAGGATGCACTTTGCCGAACTGGAATCTAGCTTTGCGGCGGTCGGGATTGCAAGATGAGCAAAAGAGAAATATTCCGAACACGATTGCCACGTTCGCGTCTAAGTGGCGGGAAGGCGGAATCCACCGTACAGATTATCGTGGTGCGGTCATCTCAGAATAGGGTGGCCAGCAACAAATGCTCGTCGCATTCTGAATCAGTTTCAACTTCCGGCCCGCAAAGCTCACCCAACAAGCGGCTTTCGTTTAAGCAAGCCTGCCGCGAGGGATCTAGGGAGTGGTGATAACGGTTGAACCAAGAAGTCGCGCGGGCAGCCAGTGAGATGTGAGAGAGTGTGTAACATGTAGGTATGAGTCACATTGTGCGTCTCTCCTCGTGTAAGGAGGGGAATGTTGTGGGCGCATCCTGCCTTCATGTTGTATCCACGGGCGCATTAATGAATAGACCACTTGGTTCATGCCTATCAGTGATCACGGGCGAAGCCTGGAGACGCATTCCGGGCCAAGCAGGGCTTGCCATGTAATGGGAGTACACACGGAGTACACACACTGACTGGCCTCAGCTCGGCCATGCGCCCCGCCCCCGCCAGGAGAAGCCATGAGAAAAAAAGGAAGAAGTAACAAAGAAAACGGAAGGCCGAAAAAAATCAGCCGTGTCACAAGGCCGTTTTCTTTCTGGACCTGGTCTCGGCAGCTAGGCGTAATGCACGTACTGGACACGCTTAAAATGGCAGAAGACCTGCATCATACGTGATCTGCGAATACCAGGGAAGAAGCGGGCGGGCCTTGAGCCGGATCCCGGAAAGTCCAGCACCACCGTATTTTGTCCGTCAACCACTAGCGGCGTCACGGCCGCAAGCAGCGGTTCGCTTGAGGCGCCCACCGTGTAGGTAAGCCAGTCATGTTGATGGATAGAATGGCTCATTGCTACACGGTGGCTGTAATGTACATTATGGAGAGGCCAAAACTCCGTCACTAATTGCGAATAGCGGGACAATGTGACGATCTTTGGATGCTGGCAGCCACTCGTACAAGAGGGAGGTATAGGACGGGCGTAACAGGCGTCAATAGGCGTGAAACGGGCGTAAACAGGCGTACGGAGTATATCAGGTGTGGCTCGTGAGAAAAAACAAGCTCGAAAGTCCTTGCTCAATGCTGATACAGTGCCACCAGGTGCACCTATCGAAAGTATGTAAATTGATAACAACAATTATAGTGCCACCACTGTCACCTACCAGAATAACAACAAACGTAGGTACAAGCAATAACCTCTCGCCTCTCAGACATGGTTTGTCACAGGAAGGGTGAGGTCCGTAGCTGATTGGCTCCAGTCGCATCTTTGACGAAATGCGAAGCCGATGTGCATCCCGCGAGTGTGATACAGGTACGGATGCCACCTTGCAATAGTGCCTGGCCTTACTCCGTAATGGACAGCTTATTTTGGCGTGTTTTTGGAGCCGGACCGGTCGTAGTCTGCCGCTTATCGCCGTTTCGTCCGTCGCTCGCGGCTGGGGTCGGTCGAGATGTCACCATCTCACCTGCCCGTATGGGCGGTTCAGCTTGATATGAGCCATTTCACCATGGCCGAGAGCACAGCCACTTCATAACGGTCTTCATGCGTAGTTTAGGACAAGCACAACGGTAGCCTAGCCAGACAATAAGAAGCGATGTCGTTGATTGTAAGCGCCGGCTGACTTGGTACAGAGAGAGGATTCGTTGTGGCCTTGGTATGACCACTATTCGACGCGGCAGTGCTTACGGCCTCGCATTCTTCATGCACTTGTTTATCGGGGGCCGTCAACCGACCATCCGATCCTTCTGCAGTTCTGTCCCGAATAGCGGATGGACTGACATGGCATCGAGTCGTTGGCGACGGGAAGGGAATAATGCAGGATGCACTGGAACCCGTGGAGCAGCACCCGATTTGGGTTGTTTGATGGGATGCCCGTCGATGTTCCAGGACATCGGTGTTCACTGTTGTTGGTCCTGGTCGTTTGTCCTGGTTATTGTCGTATTGTCCGGCTGATATGGATCATGATGACCTTATTGTCTTCCTGTCGTTTGTCCTGGTTGTTGTCATATATTGTGTCTGCTGATTACCTACGGAGTATAAGCTGTCTTATTGTTGTCTGGGCCGCACCTTCCTTGTCCTGCAGCGACTGCCACCACCTGCATACACAACACACACACTACACTGCCACGCTCACGCTGCACGACGTGCACTGGGAGAACTTGCAGCAAAATGAGATCACGGGACGATGCACTAGTCCCGATAGGTATTTAGCGCCGGCTCTGGAACTTGCGCCCGCCAATCATCGCTTGTGGCAATCACCATTTGCGGTCATGGACATCACAAACCTTCGCCAGACACAGCATCCTTCCATCTTGATCACCATCATTTCCGGTTTGTGCCAGCCGTCAGACCAACCAGGCTCGCGTCCAACTCAACTGGTCTTGGCCTGCTCGACGAGCAAACGGGTGGGAAGTTGACAATGTGACGGACGACATGAGCACAAGATGAGCTCTCGATGTCTCCCCATGACCTGACATGAGTAGGACTCAGCAGGGACCGTGTTCGGCCCCATGTGTCATGGCATCGTATTAAGCATCTTCAACCCAACCGCGCGCGAAGATGGCAACATGCCAACATCTTTGATCTCACACAAGCTACCGCGGTACCTAGCTGTGAAAGCGCGCACGGCTTGTTGCTTGCCGCCAACGAACGCAGTACAAAGGTTTAACTCTTCAAGAGGAGCCCTTGGGGGATCGACAAGGCAACATGTTGTCTTGTCTAAAATTCCCAATTCCGCAATGCTGAAGAACATGATGCAGCGTAGCGGGCCCCCAGGACCCGATGCAACGGTTACTCGACGCCACGTCGCATTCCCTCCGATAAGTCTATACCATCTCTAGCGTCATCTATTCCAGCCATGTACTGGCTCACCCTTGCTATATTGCTACGGCATGGCATTGCATCGAACATACCTAGCAACGGGCGTAACGACGGGGGGAGGGACGCACAGGCGGAGGTGCACAGATCGTTGAAGAAATCGTGCCATTGTCGGACCCGTCACGGTTACCGCCGCGCGCAATGCAGGCGATCTGTCGTACACGGGCACATACATGGAGTCACGGACGTCCATACATGAGACGTTGCTGCGAAGACAATGACGAAGAGAAATCGTGGCTTGTGGGGAGAGGAAGGGAGGTTGGTGCAAGGCGGGTGGTCTTTGGACTATCGACAGCTCTAGCATGATCAAGACAAGACTGTTGATGAAACATGCTGTTTTGTGTTCGCGCGCGACGCCGAGGGCGAAAAGCCAAGCGAATGCTGCCGATGGAACCATCCATGAACAGTGGTGGGCCGTGGAACTAACTCATTCCCAGGCTCCAGCACATCATGATCTAGGTAGTTATTGTCCTTGCCACGTCCATGCCGAGGTACATGTAGCTTGCTGGCAAGGAAAGGTTGCTACCGAAACCCTTGCAAGTACGGAATACGGCTATGTATTCATATGTCCCTTACACGGATCAATTCCGAGTCAAGACTCGAGCATTCGCCCTCGCGTGGGGATTAATGTACAACGAAACGAGTCAATGCCTGACGAGAAAGGGTGAACATGTGCAATAATATCAAGGACTTGAGCATAAGTGCAATCCTGTCAACGAGGTAAGCGACATCATCCATGTACGAAGTAATGCTCTCGAATCTCAAGCAGAAGAAGAAGTGCACCCGCGGTGGGGGCCAAAAGCCCAATTTTGTTTTAGGTTGGGCCATTGATCAAATAGTCTCTCGGTCTCAACACATCACATACCGTGCATGGACTTGCTTGTCCGCTAATGCTACAGTAGACCTCGGCTGTCGGTTATAATAACCTCGCGTCTTTTCCATACGGAGTACATACCTACGCGCGCATGGCCCGCCTAAACGTGGCGTGCTTGTTATCGGCATTCCTGCCAAACAAGGCGTCAAATCGGCAAGCCTTGTTTGTGCGTTTCTTGCTTTTCATGTTGTACATACATATGTACTGTGGTTTATTTTTGTTTCTTTTTTCTACATGGTTGCCGAGTCCATGCAGACAGGTCCTTGCGTCAATCTGGGGGGAATATCGGCCCGTGATCCCGCTCATCAAGTTCCGGGGTTTGGCGCGGGAGGGAGGAATGATGGGCGATGGGTTTGAGTGGCTTGCATCGAGTCATGTTGGTGATGTCTACGGCTTGTGTCTACGACATTGTCAAACACCCAGTTTGCATCAAAACACGCGAGCAAGGCATGCTCCATTTCACACACGCACATGAAGAGTAGGTACAGGCTACAGAGTGAGTATGTACACGATCATCGATGATCGACATCACACGGGGGCGTTTCTTGCGAACTCCACTCTGGGCGTCAGGTGAAGAGTCACGGACTCACGGCAGTCACCATAGGGAGTTACGGCAGTTGGATTCCGGTGGGCGCGTTGTTGAAATCACGACTTCTCCTTTCCGCTCGTTCGGTTCGGACACGGAATTTGTCCCAAGAAGGATGAATCATGAGCTGCGATAAGTAGGGATCAATAATGGAACGTACATGTACGAAGACCAGCTCATGAGCTCAGAGGCGGCTTTAAATATAGCTACCGTGTCATGAGAGATGTCCATACGAGGCAATAACCGCTTGTGGCTGCGGTTAGCTATTCCGAAGCCACCAGCCTGCGCTCGACCCCTCGACGTTCACGATTCAGATGTTGAGCCAAAGGAGCAAAATCGCATTTCCGGCCGGCTCGGGTCAAGACTCTCAAGCCCATCAGCACCCAACCGTTGCAAAACGCCTCCGTAATTCCAAAAGCCGTAGCCACCCCGGATTTTGCCCTGGTCACTACGGAGGAGACGGCAAGCAGCATCATTGCAGATCGAAGCGGCCCGTGTTGTGCTCGCCGCTCGGCCGTCTGTGCTCGGCTGTCGGCGCCCGCTCCTTAACTTCTATGATACTTGCAACTTACCTGGGTATGTACATATCTCGAGGAACTACGGAGTAGGACATGTCCGTATGGCGTTATGCTAGCGACGGAGCAAGAACAGTGGCGTGTTGTTGTGTTGGTGGTGGATGACGGCACGCTGTCGATAGACCTGCAGCTGCAGCGGCGCCAATATGTATATGCGTGTGTGAGGAGCAGCACATGCTGCTGAAGAATGATGATGCTACATGACGCACGGAATCGGTGATGAAGGAAAACATCCGTCCGGCCTCTTCTTAGGCCACATGTGGGATAAGAGATCCATAGGATAATCCAATCCGCGAGACGTACGACAGTTTCTTGGACTTTTTGTTGGATTGTTTCTTCGACGACTGGTAATTCGTTGATTTGGTTGGAGATGTTGCATTTTTCTTCTTTTTGCTAGTCGTCGGTCGGCGGCCCTTTTTGTCTCAATCAGCCCCCCTTGCGCCCATCCGGTTTCGTTTTCATCCAGTGCGTATGCCTCGTGAGTCGTCCTGCTGTTAACCTGAGTGACAATTTCGCTTTCACATTTGCATGCCACGAGGTGGAGGCCAAAGGACTTGGCCGCAAATGCATGGCACGCAAAACGACAGGATATCTGCGACCAGCAGGAGCAGAAGCGAATGGATGGGGGCTGGCGATAAGACGCCCCCCCGTTGCTGGGTGGGATTGCCGGCAAGCTGCATCCTGGAGGTTGCGGGACAAGGCAGTACATACCTACATACACATATGTAGGTGGGAGGACAGGAGCAGCGCGGGAATGATGCATGCAAAGAAGCTGGAATAGAAGCATGATGGAATCTGAATACGGGGTCAGATTCTCCGTGTTGAAGAAAGGCGAAAGCGGGGATGGGGATGAGGCGTTGGGAGAGGTCACGTGCGCAAGTTGGCACACGGAGTATGAGGTGCCTATGTACTCCGTACAATGTACATACTATACCTACTCCGTACTTCCTACATATATACCTCATACCTCCTATCTCGGTTCTCCATATTTCCAATCTACCTTCGGAGTAATTCTAGCCTTTTTTGACTGATCCTGACTTGTGCTCACGAGGACATCCGTTGGGTAACAATGTCCACCCTTGGCATCATCGTGTTTCGCTATTTCTTCTCTTCTTCTTTTCTTCTTTCTGCCTTCTACAAATTCCATCTTTTGCTTTTCTTCCATTCGTTTCTTTTCCCAATCTTGTCTCTTGTCTTACAGAGCCGTGACAATGGGGTTCTCTGTGTGTTGATGATGATGATGGTTGCACCAATGCACTCTGTATCGTGAGTCGTAACAGACTGTTGTCGAGGAATGTGAATATTTCATGAACCATCCAATGTCCATTGTCTCGCCTTGTCATAGTTACAACTTACGAGCCTTTTTTGACTGATCCTGACTTGTGCTCACGAGGACATCCGTTGGGTAACAATGTCCACCCTTGGCATCATCGTGTTTCGTTATTTCTTCTCTTCTTCTTTTCTTCTTTCTGCCTTCTACATATTCCATCTTTTGCTTTTCTTCCATTCGTTTCTTTTCCCTTTCATTTCTTCTTGTCTCTTCTATCACAGAGTACGGAGTGCCTTTCTTTTCCTTTCCTGACGTCTTCTCTTCCCTGCTTATAACCGGCTTTAATACGTTCCTCTCTTCCCAATGCCCATTGGACATTGCCCCCGGCCTTTTGAACGGAGATGCTCCGACGACGATAAATGTCTGAGCACAGCTGTGTATCCTACATGCATCAAAAAGAAACATACACATGCAATGCAGATGGAACATGACACGCATGTGAGCCTGTGAGGCCATCCACTCAATAGCTCCCCTGAGTCGGAGTCCCACCCAAGCGCACGAATGATAAAACACAGTGAAGACATGAACTCAAGGGTCTGAGACAACCGAGACAACCAACGGCGCTTATCGCCTAAATTCAATACGAATGCCAAAACAAGTGTCCTCAGAGTCTCTGACTCTCTGCTCGCAAGCCCCCTTTTTAAAAGGGTCCAGTAGCCTACAGAAATTCTTATGTATGTATCTTCTTTGCATCCCGATGCTATGTCTTTGCTTGTTGCTGTTTATTGATATGCACGTGCTTAGTTTTTTAGTGTCCGGTGTGTTTTGTTTTGGCGCGCTTCACCATGACGGATGTATCGTATCACGATTCACCGTGCGCTCCGGTTATTGTCTGTCCTTGTTTTCTCTTGTCTTGTCTTGTCTTGTCTTGTTATAAACGGAGTACATGCCTACACGGTAAAGTACATACCTACGTATACTCCGTAGCAGACGGCTATGGCGCAAGGGATCATAGTGAGACGGTCTAGCGACGGGATGGCTGTTGGCGGAGTGGCTAGAGGGATCATCTGTCCTTGTGGTTGGCATGATCGCATCTCAACAATGACCCAATGTTTCTACTCCGTAACGAACAACAATCTACGTCAGAAATCAATACTCCAGATTCTAATAGCTCAACTAGTCTCTCGCCCGAGAGCCGTAGCGGAAATTCCATTACCAACCCGGTCACCCGATCAATGATCTATGTATGTACCACCCAATATCAACCCGCGGCCACATTCTACGTGCCCAAACATGCCGACAGGACCAACAAACAGGCATCAAGATCTGCAATCCACATCTTCCGTGCCATGATTCCGGAACCTCGCATTGCAAAAGCCGGCTTATTCGTATGACAACCAAGTCTTTTGCTTTTTTTTATCGAACCAAAGCCGCCCAACTCGCCACGCCATTGTCATGACTCCTAAGTCCTGAGTCCTTCGCACGGAATGTACGGGAAGACACAACATGGGGCAGTTTCCTCTCTCGGCAAACGCCGCAAGGTTACATTGCATCAAGTGAGGCAAGGGCAGAGATTTGCTTGCTTTTTCCTTTCCTTTCCTTTGCATCTCATATCTCACGTCCCCTTTTCTCAGCCTTTCTTTCCTTTTCTTTTCCCCCCTTTTTTTGCCATGTGGCCTCGGTACAAGGATGGAAACAAGTCGGGCGACTCACCTCCAAGAGCCGGAAAAAAGTGTATGTAGTCATGCGGCAATGTCTCGGACGGAAAAAGTAAACAGGAGCAATCAAAGGTACATACCTATGTGCATAACATGCGTTTATTACCTACGCGAATGGATTGTCATATTCTCGGGCGGGCGCGGCTGCCAATCAAGATGCCATCCTTTAAATCCCTTTCCTGATGTGACTCGTGAGGGTTGCCGTCGGCCGAGGTTTGGAGAGAGCAACTCGGTGGCGCAGGTCACAACGCGTGGCTTTGCGGGTTTGAATATGGATTTTCAGATTGCCCCTCACGATGACAATAGACCGGGCGGTGCAGCCTCGTCAGCAGCCACAGCCACCGCCACCGCAAGAAGGTGGTTGACAAAAACCAATCGCAGCGAAGTACAGCTGACCAATCATGATAGCCTCAGCCATTTACAGCCAACCGAATCTGCACGCTCTGCACAATTCATGGATCACGCATCGAATCGCGCATCATCCATCGCGCATTGCGCATCACGCAACGCCATGGCCTCACTCAGCTGACAGACCACCAACAGCATTCACATGTCCACCGCTCCATCCAGGCACAGACAGATAACGGCCCGGCTTCGGACGCGCTGCGATCTTCCCTCCGCCCCTGAACCAACAGCCAAGCTTCGAGCCCCTGATCGCATCATGTTGTCTCTCTTCATGTGACTTACTGCAGAGGAGACGTGCTCACCCTCATCTCTGTACTCTGTATTGTATGTATAGGTGAGGTATTGTATCTTTGCGTACGTGTGTATCTATCTGTGTTTCCTGATTATGTTTCGAGGTCTCTCGGACACGGATGTGAATCGTTCGGCCTCGAGTCCGTGGGCAGCGTGTTGCATTTTAATTTTTTAGCCCCCTTCTGAGAATGTCGCACTAGGAAGGTGTATGTAGCAGAGGCAAGCAACGTCACACAAGAATATTGAGCAAAGAATCAAGGAAAGTATATCCGTATGATGCAGTCAACTACCAAAAGGAACATCTGTGATATGCAGCCACCTTCAGTGCCTTGTTCAGATGCGGTTTCAGTCCGGGAATCAGAAGTCTGCTTGCTTCCGCTTCCGCCTGCAGGGTACGCCGAGCCGAGCTCCATCCATTGGAGGAGTTCAAGTTCAAGTTCGTTCAAGTACGACCGTCGACAACGGATCGATCGACGACCCTGCCACAAAGACATATGATCCCGATGACCACTTAATACGTTGAGACCTGGCCACCGGCGGACATCTGAATCAACATGGCCGAGACTAGGAAGTCTGGTCCGTTGGGGATACACTTAATTGGTTACTCATGGTGGCTTTCATGTATCTCGACGGGACATCACAAGCTGCAGTGGTCGGCCACGGAAACAGCCGACTTGATCAGACGAGCAAGGGCGTTTGCGAAAGTATGTATACAAATTACAAATTGGGCTTGCTTCTGTGTTCTCGCCTTGTGCGTTGCTGCATGCATGATTTGTGATACAACACAATCCCCCAATACTGTACTCCGCCAGAAAACGCCCAGACGCCAGACAAACAAAAGACATTGTACAAGAGAGAACATGTAGACAGATAGCTCGTTGAAAGTTACCCAAAGACTCTTTCATCGCCTGCCGTTCGATGTGGCAGTTTTGGACGTAAAAAAGGGATGCTTGAGCGCCTCGCTTGCCGTGATTCGCTTGTCGGGATTCAGAGCCAGACACTGCTCCAGCAAGTCGATGAAGTGGTTGAGATGGCGTGCTTCTGCGTCATTCATCCCTGTTGAGGCGGCGTTGAGACGAGTGCGGAGATCGCGCGTTGGCTTGACGACGGCCATTGTTCTCATGGCGGTCTGAGGTTGAAGTCCTGTCAGCTTTGCATCGGTTGTGGACGTGCTGAACGGGCGAAACGTGATGCTAAACAAGGAAAATAAGGGAAACTTGCTCAACACGGGGCATTCAACGTCAAAAGCCGACGATGGAGTACAAAGTGGTCAGCCAAGAACTGAAAAGCACCATTCGAGGTCCATTTGAGCGGTTGGCGCCGGCCTAAGCTGCGATCTCGCCACGCATCTTGCCCGATGAGCCCGCATACTGTCGTATGGTGCCTCATGCTGTCGCATGCTTTGCCGCGTGCTCGTGCATGACCGTATATGCGACCGCGGGTTCGATGACAAGCACCCGCCCGTCACGTCTTAGCGGGATTGGCGCTGACGAAACTTGACAGGCATCCAACCCCACGATGCATGTTTCACCTACCCCTGGCTTTCCCACGACCAGGCCACATCAGGGGGAGAGCCACCAAGCCTCCATAACTGCATGACATATTGCTTCGAGGAACGGCTTCAAGAAAGACGCAAGGGTATAATGGCGCGAGCGCCGAGCAAACATGATAGACGTGCTTGACCCCCTGCATGTCTACCCGTGCGACACTGTCTTGGGTGCAAGATCATGGGGAAACAACGTCAAAGCGGTGGTTGGGAGGAGTTGTGTCGTTTCTTGCCCAACAAGAATGACTCAGAACGCAGCCGAAGAAAAAAACATAGCCACATTATGCAAAGAACGCAGACAAGGCAAAAAAGACTAAAGCAAGAGCAAAAACAAACGAAATCGCAGTTTCAAAGACAAATTAACATACCTTTCCCAAGACCTTGTCTCTCTCAACACTCACGAAGTGACCCTGCTCATCAAAATGCGCTGCTGACAGCTGGCCCCTTCGAAAAAGCTTGGGCGTGAATTTCCCGCGAACCTCCATGATGGCTTTGAGCATCTGGTTGTTGCTGTCGCCGGCAAAGAGGATCTTCCCCGTGTAGAGTTCATACAACGTACACCCGATAGACCACATGTCGACTCCGTAGTCGTACGGCATGCCGAGGATGATCTCGGGGGCTCGGTAGAATCGACTGACGAGATATGGTGTGATTTGGGTGTGTGCCGTGGCCGCATCGGATCGATCAATCGCCGTGCCCAAGTCGCAAATCTTGAGCACATTGTGCTGTTCATTAACGAGGATGTTGTCGGGCTTGAGATCTGCGTGGATGATGCTGCATTTGCGCATATGGGCCAGCGCGACAAAGGCTTGGTACGCATATGTTCGTGTAGCGGCGAGGTTAATGCCGACGTTGTTGCCAAATTTCCGCAGCACCTCGCGAAGGTTCATGCTTAGATTCTCAAAGGCCATGCACAGATGGCCCTTGTGGTCGAAATGCCGCTCAAACTTGACAATATGTTTCCGGTTTTCGACATCGGCGGCGTTGAGTTTTTGCAATATCGCAATTTCCGTGTATCCCCCCTTGCGTAGCGCATCGTTGTTTCGCATCATCTTGATGGCAACTATTTGCTTGGAAGAAATGTCAACTGCTCGAACGACCCCTGAAAACATGCCCCGTCCAAGAGTGGCTTGAATCTGGTAGCGACCATTGAGAACCTCACCGATTCTGATCTTGTAGTAGCCGTCCTTGTCGTCGCCCTCGAGGATACCGCCTTTGTCGTCTACCTGGGCTCCCTCTGCGTCAGCTACGGCGACTCCCCCCTCAACAGCCGCGCTGTGCTTGCTTGCATATTTGTCCACGTCAATATCTTCGGCAAACATGTCAAATTCGTCGTCATCTTCATTGGCGTCTTTGGTGGCTGCATTGGCGGCGGCGGTTGTGTCCGCATTCTGCCCGTTTTGCTCCTTGCTCTCAATTGTCTCTGTTATGCTCTCACCATTCATGAGGACGCTGTGGCCCTTTCTGAGCTCGTGTCGACGCTCATCTTCCTTCATATCCGCCGTCGGATCATAGTTGGCAGCCGAGGGACCGTCCTCATCGTTGGTGCCTTGTTCTTCGTTGTGTATGTTCATCAGGTCGTTATCTTTAAGTATGTGGAGACCACCGGGAGACTGTCCTGGCGAGCGAGGCGACGCGTGGTCTGAAACGAGTTAACAGGAGCTCACTCATCTTGGGTTTTGGTCATGATTAAGTAATGAGGGACATATGACATACCGGAGTGAGGTGTCCGTGGAGTCTCTCCATTGAATGAGGCCTTGAGAGAAGTGTCCGGCTGCGTCGAGGCCGGTGATGCCAATGCCATGTGAGCGACTTTGTCGCTGGCTGCACCCACAGCGTGAAGGAGTAGGGGAGTGGCAGAGCTAGCTTTTGCCAACAGCTCCTCCCGGCGCCGTCGTCGACGTTCAATTTCTGCATCTTCGTCAATCTTTGGCGGCTCTTCATAGTCTGCTTCAGGCTCAGCCTCCTCCGGCTGCGGCCCCGCTTGTCTGGAGTGGCTATAGTGATTTGTGTCTTTGGCAGCATTTTTCTGTCGATCACCAAGAAAAGAGTCACGGGAATGGGAATTATTTCCTACAAGCGGGCGATTATGGGCATGTCTTGGCCCCGAGCGGTCATCATCATCGTATGGAAGCGTTTTGGCTTGATTGCGCTCTTCGTAGCGGCCCTCTCGCTTGCTCCGTGCCGCGTCTAGCCTTCCAAATTGATTGCGCGCAGATGGAGGAGAACGACTTCGAGAGCGAGCTTGTCTTTCATGGTGTCGCGTGGCGTCCCTTTCTGTATAGCGGCCGCGATCGCCACCATAGGAGCGGTCCGTGTCTTGTTCGCGTCCCCCCCCATTCCGTCGCCGACCAGAGTTGCCAGAATGGGAATGCGAGTTCGGCCGATCTATATCATCGTAGGATATGCGAGGCCTCCGATAATCGTCCCTGCAATCATCTTCGTAGCGGGGACGATTGTGCCTTGAGTCGCGGTCGCGTCCACGGCCATACGTGTCTCTCTCGTCGCGCGTGCGTTTATGACCGCGGGGCGAGCGGCTTCGACGGGAAGAGCTGCTGTACTTGGAAGCAGTATCGTGATCTGGAGACGACTGTCTACTTCGGTTTCTATCCTGACGGTCAATACCGTTTCCTAAATGGCGTGTGAGTGAAGTTGCCTTCAAATTCCCAAGTCCACCTTCAATAATTTCGCCTTCATCCGAGCTGGATGCCATCTCGTACGTGCTAGATCCTGGAAAGGATGCTATCACGAAACAGAGAGAACCGGGTCAGCAGAACGATCAGAAAAGAAGACCAGCGCGCGAGTAGGAGAAAGAGTCCAACCAGATCAGCGTTGACTCGTCTGGGCCGTGGTCATTGGTTCCTTGTGAGCAGGCGACTTTATCTGCTTTCGCTGGGCATGAGCGATACCAAATATGTGCCTTTTAGGGGCAACGACAACAATCGCCAACAAGAACAGCGTTGGATGCTTGCTTGCTTCAAGCGCGAATGATTGATGGGCAAGCCGCAACACCGTGAGATGTCTCGGTGGAGAGCTTGGTGCTACACGAACATTACATAAGCACTTGCTAATAATTGGAGATACGCCGTCAATTACCCCACTTTGACGTCGCAGGCGGCAGGAGTCAGGACCAGTTGATGTTGGAAATACTTATCTATCGCTTCCCTCGGAGATGATCAAGCTGCTGCTGTATTTTGTTGTGTTTGCCTACTGTTTCTATTCTGCGGGACGACGAAGAAGGCAAAAATGTTGGACGGAAAGTTTTTGGTAGGACTTGCGCAAGGGGTGTCGCAGACTCGCAGGTCGCGCCTTGGATCCTCGATATCTTGAACCCACTACATACCTACCTCCTAAGGTAGTTGCGCAAAGGCACGACTTTGCAAAAGGTCCAGGCACAGAATATACCGTTATCTATGGATACATTAATTGGCTCGCATCGATGTTTCAGGAATCAGGTCAGATGTCAAGATTAGTCGATTTGTTAGAAAGCACCGCAATAAATGAGGTATGCTTCGATTGTCTGCCATATCAATCTCCTCCAAAGCACGTGATAGCGACAAGCTGCCCAGACATTGTCCAATATGCAAGCCTTGCTATCTATGCGAATGACGCGACAACCCAGCTGTCGATGGAACTGACAAAGACATTCAAGTTACGATTGGGGAGACCGGTCCAAGAGGCGGAAACCCTTGGCTTAGACGGTACTATACCGCTTTCAAAGAAAACATAGCGAAATAAGCCACGCGTGGAAACAAGGGCAGAAGCAGACGACGGAAAGGAACGTGACGCACAAACAGAGGGACCACAGACGAGTGAACATCAAATCGAATCCAAAAGCAACGCCTCGCGAGACAGCCGCATATCCTAAAATCATGTACAACGACTCTGGCTTGTCATTTATTTCTTGCCGCTCTTCTTAATCCCCTGAGATCCAGTGTTCAACGGGCCCTTCTTGCCAGCGATTTGTTTGGCCAGTTCTTTTTTTTGCGCATCGGCTACAGAAAGAAAATCACAGCGGTTAGTCATGCCCGGTGTTTCGTTTAAGTTGGGGTTCATGCCCGGGGGTTCGGATCTAACAAACCCTTCTTCCTCGCCTCCTGGGCCCTCAAGTCATCTTCGTCTGGACTTTGTCCTCGTCGATCGACGTTGTTCTTATCTTTTGCCTTTTTTAAGGGCGCGGCGGTGCCGTCTGTCATGCAAGAATGCGTTACTATTGAGAATTTCCTTCGTCTCGTTCGTTTTACGGCGTCGCGTTTGAGGTTTGCACTAACTCTGTCTGTTCTGGCCGCCCATGCTGACGATAGTTTTGATAGGATGCGCAGCGGTGTGAGAGGAAGTCGAGATGTATGGATTCTTCGCTGCGAGAGTTCTGTCTAGATATGGCGGTTCGGGTTACTGCGCTGGTTCGTTGGTCCGCGTCGGTCGGGCGTTGAAGAAAAAAAGAGTATTGTTATTTCTACCACCCCATATTTCTATTCATACCACCTACCCCATTTTTGCCCCACAATGTATTTGGGCGGACTCAATTATTTTCTCCCACCCCGCACACCCAGCCACCGGCCACCTCCCCCAACCTCAGCTCAGCTCTCAATTCATTTTTTTCCATCTGACAAACGAAATTTCCTCCCTCCATCTCTCTCGACAAATCGAATCTTACTACCTTCAACAGCCGATATTTTCGCCACTACGATGGATTCCCAACAGACCATGGATTTTGAGCCTCACGACACTGGCGCTGAAAATGGACCTGCTCAGCAAGCGTCCACACAAGTGCCGC
>SRPN01000346.1:0-25910 GCA_018360045.1 Claviceps capensis | reverse complement strand
GGCTGTATGCTCGAGCCGCCTTGCCATCAAATTCTGATCCGAGGCCATTAAGACCATGCCGGAATACCTTCACATAGCAATACGGCCTTCCGTGCAGCCATTATATCTTCCGCTTGATGGAACGGGATGAGTGCCTTAGCATGTCAAGACGTTTACCCCCGCTGGTGGTTGGTGAAACCGTTGGTAAGTTTCATCCTCAAACTGACCCAGAAACTATCTAACCATGACTTGAAGGACTATGAACAGCCACTTCTTCGGATCCGAGATCCTGAACACGTCCGTAGTCTTCGTGGCCGACCTCGCGCCTCATTGAACAAGAAGGTCACAGTTCCGACCCGCCTTCAAGCTGTTGATCAGTCTACACAGGCTTCAACGTCGCAGCCGTCCCTCCCCAGCAGCCGCCCCTTAAAGCCAAGTATACGCCGTCGACAGTCAAAGTTCGAGATAGAGGAGGCAGAGGCATTACGGGCCTCGAAGAGACAAAAGACCAAGACCACGCGAGGCCGCGGACGAGGCAAAGGCAGAGGTGGGGCATCGCGATTATCTTCGTCTATCAACGCCTCGAAAACAACTGGACCGTCATCGCAGGCTCTGACCATGATCAGCGAGACGGGGCAAGTTGAGGAGGTCGTCCCGGCTACGCAATTGACTTACCTAGTAGCCTGTAGGTACCGGCGTGTTCTGCGGGGCCACGAATGATGTACGTAAGGGTAGATACAATGATAGAACATTGAGAACACCGAAAATGAATTAATTGAATTGAGCGAGTCGAGAAGCTAAGGTGAAACGCCGAGGCCTCGGGCGGTGTGGTGATGTTGAAACATGCACATACGAGATGTGTACATTCTGGTCATCTACTTCCCACTGTAATTTGGCGGGGTACAAAGGAGCCCAAGAATTATGGAGAATGCTGTGCCATCATTAAATTGATGCTGTGCCAATAGGAATGCTCGTCTGCATACCCTACATATAATACATTGCATGCATGGCAAACAGCGAAACCTACTGCCACTTCTTTGCCATGTGCTCTGCGACATGGACTTGTACTGTATGCATTGTGCAGTTTTCTGTGGTACGGCCTGTGCCTAAAGGATGGGTCATTTGGGGAGACCGGGCAGCCCTTTGTCGAGTAGGCCGTTGTTAGGGCCTTGTATCTTGCTAAAAGCATACTGTAAGTTTCGTTCGGAGCTGCTCGGCCCGCTGCAGTAGTTTACTCGTAGATCTTCAGTATATGCACAGTGCAGCACATAGCTCAACTATGACCAGACATAGGGACGGAACGTCAGTAACATAGCGGTAGACCGTAGCCCTCTGTCATGCCATTTGTTGTTCACGCTCAAATACTCTCCGCTTCTATCACAGGATCACATCGCAAACGAGTAACGAAAGGAATGGTGTCCATTTTTGGCGACCTCCGCTTTGGTCAGCACGTCAGGGGTACCCGGTAAAGCCACACTCTTACACCTGTACCACCCAAGAATCTTCAGAATACCTCCCTGCACGCAATTCTGTGCTTCTCGCGGGACAACGTGGAAGGATCATGGTTGCAGTTGCACAAAAGAGTAGGTGTAGCTTACTATTGTAGCCACTTGGATGTTGAAGACGGCCCTCCTATATAGCCTGTGGACTCTGGAGAAGCCTACCTATTAGAGAGAGTGGTGTGACGAGCGTCGCGCAGGGTACATGCTGTGTAATGCCGCACGAGGCAGTGATCTTGTGTTACGATGAGACGCACGCACTACAAGCCTGTCTCCTATGAAGGCCAGAAGGAGGGAAGAATTATGCACGCCCACCGTCTGCAAGGCTTTAGGCAATGGTGACGTACTTGTTTAACAAAGACGTTTATTATGTTATATGTACTCTGGGAGGGTGCATGAGAGACGGAGATGAGCGTTGCACGGATACGATTGTAATGTCTATTTGTAGTTGGGGGTTGTGCTATGTGAGTGTATGCGATGGTATGTGTGAAATGAGAATGAGATGCATGTGATGGGTGTACAGGAAGTATGAACGGGTTACGGCGAGGATACAGGAGGAAATAGAAAGTGGGAAATGCAGCAGAAAGAATCCTGGATATGAAGTATAAAGTGGAAATGTAAGTAGGAGTCAGGACTACCTATGCGGATAGACGGAGTGTACATGAGATTGTTTACAGTCACCGGGGATTGTGTGAAATCAGAAATGGGAGTGTTCATTCAGCATAGCTACTGTACGTTGTAACTTGGAAGTATAAGAAGGCACGTGTGTGACAAGTGCATGGAGTAGAAATTGTACAGTGTATACGGGGGGCATAGCTATGAGAGGACAAGGTATCAACACAATTGTATATACTTATAGAAAGTGAGTGAATGGGATGTGTGCAAAGGCAATGTGGCATTTGGTCGTATACGTTTAAAAAGTATGTGTTAGGTACATACACGATGTGAGAATGTGAGCCAGTGTGTTTCAATTGCATAAGATGATAAGATCTGTCTGCGCAAATACAATAGCTAAGATGCATCAATAACGCTGGATGTAAATTTGTAATATCTCTGGTGCTGTTCTTCCCATCCCAAGCAAATGACACTCCCTCGTACGACGTAGCACAGAGCTCAAGATAAGGCAAAATAGACAAATCAAATGAGCAAACAAATGATACAAGCGACAAGTGTACAAAAAGAGGTATCCAGAAACGGCAGTAGCTGCACAAAAGACAAGAAACAAGTAGCAGAAGTAGTAAGAAGTGACAACGAGATGATAGGATAGAAATGTAAAATGAAAAATAAGAAGAATAAAGTAAAAGATAAGTGAGAAGCAAAAGAAGACAAAAAAAGAGAAGAAGAAAAAGGAAAAAGGAAAAAAAGGAAAAAGGAAAAAAAAAAAGGCCCATCAAGTACCAAAACACCACGTTAACACTCACCCGTGGCCGTGGGCCGTGACCCTCAAGTTCCAACTTCCAACCCGGTCCCCAACAGCAACCCCTACAAAAAAGCCCTCTTATCAGCCTTCATCGTCAATCCAAACAACTCATCCACAAACGCCGCATCCGGAAACCTCCCCTCCGGGCCCTCTCCCCCCAGGCCCGCCGTCGCACTATAAAACCTCTCCCCCATGCCCCCCATGCCCACCATCTCCGCCGCATCAACATCCTGATGCTGCACATTGATAGATACCTCCTGCGAGACCATGATTCCACCCAGGGAATGCATATGTAAGTGCTTATCAGGACTGCCATCACTATCTCTTCTATCACTCTTATGGTGATGGATCGTTGTGGTGACAACCTCCTTCATGGCGGAGCCCTGACTCGAGGAGTCATCGAAGATTGAGTCAGGGGAATTAGGCGTCGAGGGCATCGAGGCTGTCGCCTTCGCGAAGCGTTCTTGGGAGCGCGTCGTAGGAAGGATGGGCCGTGTGGTTGGCGCGCCGCGACGGCAGGGTATGGCAGCGGAGACAGCGCGGGATATGAGGCTTGGTTTCCGGATGGAAGTTGGAGGGACTGGGGAGGATACGGTTGCGGCTCGGGATGGTGCGTCGAGGACCCCGGAGGAGAGGTCCCGGTGGACCATGTGGGAGAAGTCGACGTGGTGTGGGGAGCCGTCGTAGGTGAGTTGCCGCATCTTGAAGAAGGTGAGGGGTGTGAATTCGCAGTGTGGTGCGAGGGGGCTCGCGTGGATGGGTATGACGAGTTGGAAGGCGATGAGGGTGCACCGGGCGAGCTGTTGCAGCTGGCCGGAGCGTTGGCTGCCGGCACATGGGAGTTGGACAGAGTGAGGCAGCAAAGTGGCCTCGTCGAAGGCTTCATCGCCGAGGACGTCGCGTAGGGTGGACATGCCGGCGCGGAGGGCCGTGGCAAAGGTCTTTTCGTCGGTCGAGGCAAAGTGTAGCTGGCGCTCAATGCGGCCCAGGATGGCGGCTAGGGTGAGGCCACGCAGGCTGAGTACAAAGGCCTCATGTGCGGGATCCAGACGCTGCATGGGCAGCGCAACACATGGCAGCAGGTTTCGTGCTGATTTCTGGGCCAAAACGTCGAAGCCGGAGCGGTCGAGGCGTGCGCGTACGGAAAATAGGCCGACGTGTACGCCCGGGGCCAGCAGTGTTGTCGAGTCTCGCTGCGTCGACATGGCGCGTAGTCGGGCCTCCAGATCGGGAGTCTTGATATGCATGCTGGCTCGGATCGTGCCGACAACTTGGTGTACTTCGGCAAACCGGAAGCCGGCCGCTTCGAGCCGCTCCACGTCGCGCTTGCCGTCTGCCCGGCGTACCAGGAACATGAGACATCCGCGACCGTACTCCTGCACGCTCGCTGCGTTGGGCTGGAACCCCTTTTCCGCCAGCCCGTGCAGGCTGAAACTGTCCATCGACAGAACCGGACGCTTCCGCGGCTCTGCCCTGGATTCGCCTGTAACAAACATGTCGTCCCATAGAGTGCCCACGCGGCTGAGTGACTCCTTGGTCTTGGTCGCGAGAGCCTCGGCGGTGACGCAGAAGAGCTCGCGCAGAATGGTGTCGTAGTCGTTTACTAGGAGGCCATCGACGCCAACCAACTTGACGCCCGCGCGGCCCGCTCGGCCTGTGTGGTTTTCCTGGGCGAGCAGCGCGATGTGGCGGGCCATTTTGCCCATCATCTTGGTCATGGTGTCCCAGTTGCGCGAAGCGCGGAACATCCAGTGGAAGAGGGGGTGGTTCGTGTTGAACACATCGTCGTTGGACTGCGTGTGTTAGCCTTGGATCTTATTCTTGTCGATTCCGCGCACAACCAGTTCATTCAATACATGGAGTACCAACCTTGGGCAGATATGTATCCGTCACGACCTCGCTGGGGAGATATCCATCCTGTGTTACCATGATGCGGCCCTTGTCGTCAAAGACGCCTGCTGCGAGCACCACCTGCTGTGACTTGCTCGCATAGTCGCGCCGTACCCATGTTGAGTAGATGGCCAGGCACGTCATGAGAACACCTGCTGAAATGGCCTAAGAGAGTGAGTTAGCATTTGTTGATATTCTGCAGTCAAGCACAACGCGGAAAAGGGGCACAAAGTATATGAAGGGGAAGGACATGCCACATACCAAGCAAATGACCACAATCATGGTATTCTGTCGTGAAACTCCCTTACCCGGTGTCACCATCACAAGACGATATCTTGTACCGACGGCCGCACACCAATGCATGCCCGACACAGCCCCCGCAAGGACCATCGCACAGCCTATCCGCTTCCACCACGCATTGCTCCACGATTTCTCAAAGACGAAGAAGAGCGCCAGCGCGGTGGTACTCGCCAGGACGGCAATGATGATAGACCCGATTAGGTAGGACAGCTTATACGTGCTTACGTAGTTGCTGATGGACGCATTGGCCAGGTAGTGCATACCACAGATGGCGCCGCCGGAGAGGATTCCCGCAAAGACAATGCGGTACCAGCAGGTGTGGCCGCTGCCGGAGACGCCGAGAAAGGCGAGCACGAGGACCAGGATTGGTAAAAGGAGGGACATGACGGTGAGGGCGGTCGAGTAGGCGATTTGAACTGTTTCTTCGCCGCCGAGCATGTAAATGGCACGGTTGCCGATGAAGTGCTGGAATGGTCAGTCTTGGGGGTGACCTTTTCTGCCAGGTGCGGGTGGAGGGAGAGGTCCAAGTAGACCGTGAGCAAGGAAATAGAAAACATACCATGGACCAGATGGCAATACCGCCCATGGCAATAGCAGCACCAAGGAGCAATAATCTGCAACCCAAAGAGTCAGCTATACATTCGACTGGCTTGTGTGTAGCGAATGAGTAGGAGACTTACAAGTTGTGAAGACCTCTATGCGACGTCCGCCGCCGGATCAACTCGAGCGAGGTGCCCGTCCCAATCAAACTGATGCCATAGCTGAGACACACGAAGCCGCCGTTGAACGAGTACGGCACCAACTTGCCCATGTACTGCTCCACGATCTCGTCGGAGGCCATGGAGAACGTTGCTCCCAGTGTTTTCTGTCGTAGACCAGGGAATCCGGAAGTAACGAAAAGCGATGGAACCTGGTGATAGACGAGAGTGATGAACCCGGAAGTAAAGAACTCAAATGTACAAACGAGGTACACTGGCCAATTGAGGAAACAAGTCGAGATGGGCAAATCTCAAAGAACGAATAACAGAACACCAAGACTCGTATAACTCAAGAAGCACAACTCGACACGTGCAACTCAGTGTCAAGATGTATACTCCCAAGTATACCAATCTCAAAATATCCAAAAAAGCCCACCTGATAAAAAGAATAAAGACCGGAATAACAACAGCAACCCAGAAGAGAAGAACGTTCTTGTCCCCCATGGACGCATTATATCCAAACTGCCATCCACCTCATCGCAAGCCCCCCCAAGCGAAAAAGACTAGTTATCCTCCCACCGTCGTTCCTTTCTTCCTTCAGACTCGCCATCTGTACGGCGTTGCGCAAAGAACGGGAGGGGGGGTGCGAGGAAAATAAAAAAAAATGTATTACGCATAGCTTCCCTCCAACAACCGTATTCTTCGCGGGTTGCACTAACCCTAAAAACGAAGCGCGTTACTTGGTTTGGAGTGCCGCAGCGAAATCCTTCGGATGCGTACATCTCCGGTGGGATACAGCCTACAGGTAAGTATCTAATGTAGGTAGTGAGTGGCATTGCCTGGAGGAAACACAGCGGAAGGACGATCCGGGCGCCTTTGAACTTTGTGGAGTCGTGGGGCCGATGGGCCGAAGTCTGAAGTCTGAAGGGGGTGTGCGATCATCGATGTAGGTACATAGCTATATAGAGCTTCTAGCCTTCGTACAACGGTGCGGGGCGACGCCGAGTGCTCGTGGTACGGTGCACCTAGTCCTCACGAGGTAGGTATTTGTGTTTCCTTTGTGAGAGGAGAGAAGCGGGAAACGCCCAGATTGTTTCCGCCTATCGGAGAGGCGTGCAACTTGTTTCTCAGGCGTGGCAAAGCGCCCAAACGGGTAAGGCTGGGGGCAGGCGCACGCTGTACCGACGGCTTGGCTTGGGATCAAAGCAGATTCCGGCGCGGTGGGTGAAGGTAAAGGTGAAGAAATACAAGAAGGCGTGCCAATGTCCAGAACTTTAAACTACTGCCCGCTGGGAGCCTTGGACCTGCCGCCATGGAGGGTTTATTTGAACTTTGGCGACCGGTGCAAGGGCTAGCTCGTGCGTGGCAAGGGGTCAGAGCGGTTTTCAGCATCTTCTCTGGCTTCTTTCTGTTTTGTTTGTCTCGGTATGTAGGTGTTTTCGTGGCTACCGTCTGCGGGTCGCCGTTGCGGAATCCACCACAGGGTGAATTGACGATTTGCAGGAGGTACGGAGATATGTAAGAGTGCAAGATGGCGACGGGCGAGACCCTCCCTCTGGAGACGCCGGTGATGGTTCCTGACTCACGAGAAGGCCGCTTCGAGAATCTGGCGGCGCTTCACGCGGTTAGGGGATGGCGGACTGCGCGGCTACCTACTGTGATTGGACTCGAGGTGTTGCCGCACATGGCGGACGGCGTCGTCTTGAGACCAACAACGCGATAACGCGATTCGAAGCCTTTCAGGACCGGCACCTGTCAGTCTGTCTACCTACCTAAGGTATATAGCTCCGTCGCGTCCACGATATCCATCCCAAATCCAAGATTCCAGGGCGGCCGGCAGAACGTTTCGCTGCAGATGATGCATCTAGATTCCAGGCATTGCGCGGAAAGGCGGGGTGATCTCCCACCGCCACAAAATCGCAATGCCGCACAGCCACAGCTACTCCATCGCTTAAGTGACACCCAACGATCTCCGAGCCCTGGCCCTTGCGGCCTTGCCTGCCAACTGCCTTTACCCCTGCCGACATGGTCCGTAGATCCCGCATTTCCTGGGCCGCACGCTGCAACCCCATTCGTCCGCCGACGTCACCTCAAGCCGTCCCACTGACGATTCGCCCGGATGCTGCCATTGCATTGCAGTTCTTTATCGCGGCAATTGCAAGCCCCTGCCTGCCACGTTTTTCTGCTTGTCATCACGGGACAACTCCTCCGTCTACATAGGTACCCATACTCCGGGCTGTTTTCGCATGAACCTGTTCACGGGCCTTCCCGAAGGTCCCCGAAGGTCCCCGAAGGAGGGAGGGAGGTTTGCGCTGCCGAGCGGCGAGCGGCTCACCGTTGGAAGTAGGCGAGGGAGGGAGCGTGCGTGGAGGAGTAGCAACTCACCGGACAAAACACAATACCTAGTGTTGAGTGCTACATTAGCCTCTACCTGAGGCACTTTTACTTTTAAGATGCCGGACGGTTGTGCGACGGTTCGGCTGTGACGTGACACAGGCTGAGGAGTCGGCAGTCTGCGACACATCACGTTTTCCTGATTGCTTTTTGTGGGTTTACCTTTTTATATTTACGTCTACTTTGCTTTTTGCTCATCTAATTTTATTTTCTTGCGACTTACGCTCGTCGTGCCACGTTATCTACTTGTTACTCTCAATACGTTATCTACTTGTTACTCTCAACACGTTATCTGCTTGTAACTCTCAATTGACAATAGCATTTGCTTCCTCACCTTCTGGCCCTTCCTATGTATCCTCGTTGTCCTGGACAGCTGGACTTTGTCGCCCTTCAATCAAGCCAGCGTCCTCTGCCAATTCGACTCCCATCTCGCCTTTATGTCGGAAATTCGGAATCTGCCATCAACTCCCGGTATATGTATGTGATCACTGATCGGTATGCATGACACGACACACACGTGCAAGCGACATCCCCCGCCGATGCGGCGATCCAATCCTCCCCTGTCCAGTGTCCACCGATTAAAACATCCCGATTCCCAAGTCATGGCCCGTCTTTCGCTGCTCTCATCCCGGTGCCCGACTCCCGAGTCGAAAGACCGTAGCCGCGTACATATGACACATGTGGGTGGATCTGCAGCTCGACGGCACCGTAACCTCTGTAGGCACTATGAGGTAGCGTACCTCATGCCTACGTATGTATGTACTCCGTAGAGTTTCCCAATGCCGCGACTCTGAGACAACTGCGTAAGAGCATGCATAAAGTATTGACCCACGTGTCAAAATCACGCGTTCAACTCGTATGATGGCGGACAACTGACCGCAAACAGGCCATCAACAATCACTACCTCATATCGTCCATATCGTCCATATCGTCCATATTGATACATATAACCATGCCGTGTTCTCCTTCTCAAACAGCATGCTTTCCATCATCCATCCATTCAACTTCACATTTATTACACAACAGTGAACACACAAATACCAGTCCACCTTTACCTAGTCTCACTCTCACGTCCGCGCACGCAGCCACTTCCCTTTCCCGCCTTCCACTAAGTACCTCCACTTCTTACGCCACAACGGACAAAGCGTTCAAGTTTCAAGAATCAACAGACTCACAGAGTAAGAAAGATTCCAAAGCCAGAACCTAGGGACGAGAAAGTCTATTTGCCCTGGCCCTTTTTTCTTAGCTGCTGTTTTAGCTGCGCCTTCTGCAGCCTCCAAAGTTAGTCTGTTCTAGACGCCGGTACCGCTCTGCTGGTGTTGTGCGGTGTGTCCGTGTCAGCAACGGCTTGGCCGTGTTTTTTTCCTGCCTGCCATTGTTACTCTTGATTGCATTTTTTTTATTGTATGTTTTGAGAGGTCTTATTTGGGTACCCTTATATGCGTAACGGTCCCTTGCGTGGGCGGTCCATTGTGTCACCTTGTTTCGGATTTTCTGCTGTACGAGGTCGTCTTGCAAGTTGCCTCGCTTGTTTGATAGTACCCCCGACCGGTCCACCGGAGCTTTCCACTCTTTGGCATTTTCAAACTTCATTCTTCTAGTTCATTTCTCATTCTTTACTCTTCATTCTTACATCTTGCTCTCATTCATACATTTCATTTACATCTCGCTCATACTGGCCACTTGTAAGCTGATCGAGTCTGCTCGCCGTCTCGCTAGATCAGCTACATCACCATCTACAGAAACGCAAGATGAAGATCCTCTTCTTTTGCACTGCGCACAACTCCCTCTCGCAGCGGCTCTACCTCGTCCTCTCAAGACAACATTCCGTCACCGTCGAATATGCCCTCTCTGCGGAAACCATGCTCGAGGCCGCCGACCTGGTGCAGCCTGACCTCATCATCTGCCCCTTTCTCACGTCCTTGGTTCCGCAAAAGGTGTACGAGGCCTACTTGACCCTCATTGTTCATCCCGGCCCTCCAGGAGATGCCGGCCCCAGCGCCCTCGACTGGCTCCTCATGGGAGACGACGGCACAGAAGCAGACAGCCAGGTACTGCTGGACGACGATTCGCGCCTCAATCCCCTCGGAAGAAGCCATTGGGGCGTCACAGTCCTACAGGCAACCGCCGAGTTTGACGCCGGCCCCGTATGGGCCTTTGACCAGTTCGCCATCGACATCAACGACCCTCGTGTCACGAAATCAAGTCTCTACCGCGGGTCCGTCACGCGCGCAGCCATTGCAGCCACCCAAGCGGCAGTCGCACGCATCGATGCCGCAGCCACTTTATTCGCAGCCGTCTCCGGCGCACCCGCATCGCCGCCTCCAACGCCCTTGACGTCTCTCACGCCCTCGGCTGACCGGGTCGACCACAAAGGCCGCCGCCACGGCATCGTCCCGGCACTCACTGCCCATGCCGAGTTTGCGAAAACGTCCGTCACCACGAAGCAGCCGTTCCTGGGCGGCACTACCCGTCACAGGCCCCTACTCAAGGCCGCCCAGCGCGATTTCAACGTCAAGACACACGCGGCGGCTGCCATCTCTCGCAGGATCCGCAGCTCTGACTCCCAACCAGGATGTCTGAGCGGCCTATTCGGTCGCAAACTTTATTTGTACGGCGGCATGATTGAGGATCCCACCCTTCTTTCTTGCACTAGCCAGAGCATCCCCCCCGGTAGTATCGTCGCCGTGCGAGATGAAGCCGTCTGCATCGCGACCTGCGACAACAAGGGAATCTGGATCACGCACATCCGACAGGTCAAGACCAAGGCCCAGGTAGCGCTCTGGCCCAAAGTCCCCGCGGCTTCTGGTCTAAGCCAGCTAGGCCTCCTGCCCGCCATGCCTGCTACGTCTGAATCTCTGCTCCCGCAGGCGGCGGCGGATCGGTGGTCAAAGTCCTACCATGGTACTTTCCAGGATATCTGGGTTGACTTTGTGTCCGATGGCCAGAAGCGCATCGCGTACCTGTATTTTGACTTGTACAATGGCGCGATGAGCACAGCCCAGTGCCGCAGAATGGTCCAGTGCCTCGAGGATATCATGGATGCTGATGATGCGTCTGCGCCTCTCGCGGCGGTCGTGCTCATGGGCGGAGATGGCTACTTCAGTAACGGCGTGCACTTGAATGTCATTGAAGCAGCCGCGGACCCAGCCCTCGAGTCCTGGTACAACATCAACGCCATCAATGACGTCGTCCAGAAGATGCTCCAGGATTTTCCCTCTCAGGGAATCACGACTGTGGCTGCTCTCCGGGGGAACGCTGCGGCGGGGGGCGTCGCCCTCGCGACGGCATGTGATCTCGTCGTTTCAGGCCCAGATGTTGTCCTGAATCCCGCATACCGAGCCCTTGGCCTACATGGCTCAGAGTATCACAGCGTTAGCTATCCCGGCCGATGTGGTGCATATGGTGCCCGCACGGCGCTGCGGTCGATGACGCCCCTGAGTGCGCATGATGCTCGTGATATGGGCCTCGTGGACCATGTGCTCTCCCAGCAGGAACAGGAACAGCAAGAACCATCCCCAGAGTCACTTGACGCCAGCATGCGGTGCTACATCGAGGACCTTTTCCTTTCCTCCCGAGATGGTTCCTCCAGCGGTGTCCTGTCCACACGGGTGGGAGCCTGGAAGCAAAACGTCGACACTTCCCCCTCTGCGCTGGCCTGGGCCCGAGCTACAGAACTGGGCCAGATGTCCATGGACTTTTGGAGTGCTCGATCAGAACGCTATCATACCCGTCGGGCGGACTTTGTGCGCAAGGCGAAACCTGTGTGCACGCCTTTGCGGTTTGCGACGCATAGACGGAAGCAGGGCATGTTGGATGAGGAGGAGCGGGATGAGTATGACTCGATTGATTGGTTTGTGGAGAAGGCGAAGAAGGCTCTCAAGAGGGACATGTCGGAGAAGATGATTAATTTGATTCGGGATTTCAGGAATACGTGTGATGGGCGGGAGGAGGGTGTTGATGTGAAGATGGGGGGCGAGTTGCGGAGGGATGCGCATATGCCGTTGACGCCTTCGACGCCTATTTTTCCGTGTTATTATGGTGCTTGAGGGATGATGGTGGTGGGTTTTTTTCTTTTCTTGTCCTTCCTTTTCTCTTATTTGATGGCCTCGATTAGTTGTGTTTATTATTTTTCTTTCTCTTCTTCATTGTTGCCTTGCGAATAGTTGGCCGCGGGGTACTTTTTCCTTTTTTTTTTTCATATTCCTTTATTTAGACGAGAAATTAGATGAATAATTTTCTTCCATGATAGGGTGTCGCGAGTGAAGCTGATGTTCCTGGCGTGTGTAGTCGGTGCTCAGGCCTATTGCAAGAATCGTGGTCCAAATACCCACGCGGGATATATATCTGGCCAGCAAGCTAATCATACAATTGCTTCTGCTCTCTGCAGAAATCTTGTAGAAGTTCAATGTTGCATGCCTGCCGCCTTGTGTTCAGAGAATGAGATGCCTATCACCGAAAGTGAACAAACATCAAAGGCCAGCTTCAACGAGGACACGCATACGTATACATAATCAGAAACGGATCGGCGATCACGCAGCAGAAATCGAAGCCTAAATCGGAATCATGTAGCTCAGTGAAACCTCGTACGCACATGTTACGCTTTGCTTGATCACAACCCTATCATACTGCCAGTAGGAGCCCCCATTTCGGGTACGAATCAGATTCTGCAAGAGTCAAACTTACATATCTCGAGACGGAACCCTTGCGCAACCACGATCGGGTCGGTTCTTAATGAGTTCCAACCAGCAGCTTGCGCCAGCAAACGCAGAAGAAATTCTGCCTCGATAGGCTGCTTGCACTTGTCGAGGCAAAGTAAAAAGGAACCAAATTAACGGCAAGACAGGATGCCAAGCGCATGAATCATCAAAGAGTAGTCCCGCGAAGGCTTGCGTTGATGTCCCGGCAAGACAAGTACCAAGACGAAGCTTTCGTTGGCGAGAACAACATCCATGCCAACGAACAGGACCTCGAAATGTTCTCTATGTGTTTGCTCGACAATCTGCGTTGCCATTAATCTGGTTCACCTGGCCTTTGACTCAACAAGTGCAAGCAGCCTACCAAGGCCAAATCTTCAAGATGCTGGAGCTCATGTGTGCGAATCCGATTGCATTTCGTATAAACGAAAGACAAACACAAGCCACAAACGTCACGTTCTTTACATAGACGCTGCCACCGATATCCATCCGATGACGGCGTTGCAATTTGGTGTGGCTGGGTTGGGGTGGTCTAGAAGTGCGGAACGTGCATCTTCGAATTGAGGTATTCCTTCTGGATGGCATAAATTGGCTGAACGTAGGGTGCCATGGTGATTTGCGAGGCAGAAGGTACTGTTGCTGAGTTGAGTAGCAGCGCGCACGAGGATTACTTGCAAAAGCGTGATTCAAAGAAACATGAGAGTGCTGGTGGTGAGTTGATAAACAACGCGTGCGGTGGAAGGGACGAGATGTATCGAAAGAAGTAGGTAGACTGGCATATAATTCCCGTGTCAAAGTACATACATACATCCGTTTCAAGTCTAGCTTGCTGCTGCGTGTACTCCTCGTTGCCAATGGCAATGTCTCTGGTGGAGATTCGGGCGCCGCCCCAAAAATGCCCAAAGAATCCAAAGATGCACCCCCCGCCGTCATTTGATTTGACATTGTATTCCGTAGGCTTCAGACCGCGCGCCGCCAGGATCCACCTTGAATTGCGATTTCCAAAAGAGCCGGCCTTCCCTCTGCCGTTTTCTCAGCCGTCCAGACGCACATTTCACCGCGCTCGCTGGCATCTCGCAGGGAATTCGCCCTCTTGGAAGCTCCTCCTGCATCCGCTCATCTCTTCGCCAGGTCGACGTCGCCAATCCTTCTCTCACCTCCCGTTCGCCGACCAGGACATTGCGCCGCTCGTCCTCATCCCCTCAAACCACCCCCTCCCCCGCCTCGTCCATGTCCATGCCTCCGACCTCCTCTCGCTCAACTGCCATCTCTCTCGACCATCTTGCGATCCGCGATTCAACATCTGTCTCCCTATACTCTCTGCGGCAGCCGTGCGCGATTGGCGGGTGCGGCCCAAGAAGCCCGCCCTGAAGGCCTGAAGGGAATTCCGGAATTCATAGCTTCAGGCAACAATGAGTCGCATACTGCCGACTCGGCAGGCTGAGGAGCTGTGAGTGTGTGCATTACATTGCCGTGGGGGAATCACAATCCAAGACAAGTCCAACTTGGGTGGACTGGGGAATCAGATTATGTGGCCGTTTCAAACTAATGCGAGCGGGGTTTGGTGTTGTTTGACAGGCACAAATCCATAATAGCCTATCTTGCGGCAAACAATTTGCCGAATGCGGCGGCTGCGCTGCGCGAGGAAGTCGGTCTCGGAGAAGATGTGTACGACGCGGCTACGGAGAAGAAGTACGAGACGTTGCTGGAAAAGAAATGGACGAGTATCGTACGGCTACAGAAGAAGGTGAGGATTGTGTGGGCACTTTCGCTCTTTAGGAATCGATTGGGTTCAATATTACCCCCTTTTCTCTGCTTCTTTCACTGCTTTCCACCATGCTGTCCATGAGTGTTCTGTCCCGACAGGAGCTGACCGATTTGTCTCATTAGATCATGGACCTCGAGTCCCGAAACGCGTCACTGCAATCCGAACTCGATAATGCCACGCCGAGCTCTGTATCGAAGCGAAATCAAGACCCTGCCTCTTGGCTGCCGAGACAACCATCGCGGCATACGCTGGAATCGCATCGAGAGATGATTAATTGCATTGCTTTTCACCCACGATTCTCTTCCATCGCATCAGGCTCAGACGACTGCACCATCAAGATATGGGACTGGGAGCTGGGCGAACTGGAACAAACCATTAAAGGCCACACTCGAGCGGTCAAGGGCCTCGACTATGGCGGCCCGCGCGGCGCCGCGTTGCTGGCATCATGCAGCTCTGATCTGACTATTAAACTATGGGATCCGTCAGACCAATACAAGAATATCCGCACATTATCGGGCCACGACCATAGCGTCAGCGCTGTGCGCTTTATATCTTCTGCTGGCACGGGAGGGCCGCAGTCGACCGCAGCGGCTAATCTGCTCGTCAGCGCGAGTGCGGACAAGACGTTGCGAATATGGGACACCACGACAGGATACTGCGTCAAGGCCCTCAGGGGCCACGTAGACTGGGTGCGCGACGTTTGCCCCTCATTAGACGGCCAATTCCTTTTGTCGGCCGGTAGCGACCACACAGCACGGCTGTGGGATATATCCGTACCGAATCCAGAGAACAAACTCACCCTGATTGGACACGAAAACGTGGTGGGATGCTGCACTTTCGCGCCCCCAGCGGCGTACGTACACCTAGCGACCATGGCTGGCCTGAAGAAACCGCCCCCCGCGAGTAGTTCTGCCGAGTTCCTTGCCACAGGATCTCGCGACAAAACCATCAGGCTCTGGGACGGACGAGGCATTTGTTTTAAAACCCTCGTCGGGCACGACAACTGGATATCGTCGCTCGTATTCCACCCCGGCGGCCGGTACCTCGTCTCCTGCGCGGACGACAAGACGATACGATGTTGGGATCTTACTCAAGAAGCCAAGTGCGTCAAAGTGCTCGTTGACGCGCACGCCCACTTCGTGAGCTGCTTGCGCTGGGCCCCCAGCATTCCAAAGGATGGCGGGGCCGGGGCCGTCAACGGAAACGGAAACGGAACAGCACAAGAGCAAGGAGCCGATGGAGAGGGACCTGCGCTGAGGAAGAGCATTGGGCATGTCGAGCCCGTTACGCAAATTCGCTGCGTTATTGCCACGGGCAGCGTGGACAAGACGTTGAAGATATGGGCCAACTAAAGAAGCCTCCCCGAAAACGACTTCCAAAAAGAAGTCGAAAAAGAAACACACACAGGAAGAAGAAGAAGAACAAGAAGAAGGGAACTCTTACTCTACACCTGGTGCGTTTGTGCCTCTCTACAAACTAACGCAGTGGCCACAACGGCTTCTTCAAAAAAAAAAACTATATGATCACCTACTTGAACAGGACAACTCCTAGCCTCTAGGTAGTCTACCCACTTCAGGAGGTGATTCTTTAGGTATCTTGAGGCCGGGCGCGTCATACCCGCTTTTCACTGCATAAGACATGCGCTTGCATGCATGCGCAACGCGCCGCGCGCAGCGCAACACAATGGACCTGTTTTGCGGGGGGGAAAGAGGAAAACATGGAACAAAGGCACGCGACAAGTTACAACACATAACACCCGAAAGCTTAGTTACATGTACATACCTACTAGAACGTGAGAATATGGAGGAAAGGTGTGAGTGAGGGTGGTGGGGGAAAGTTACCCCCAGGAAGGACTAAATAATATGCAAGAACCTGGAAGAAAAAGGACTGCGTGTAGCCATAACGTGAATGTATAACGGCGTAGTAGACTGTGAATTGTAATAAAGAGGCTTAGATTGGCTCCCGACTCCCGGGGCTCAATCCAGGAAGAGAACTTACCTAGAGAAGACTTATTGGCTTGGATAATTCATGACGAAAGGAGGCCCTCTTGTTGAATCCAACGTGCCCGACGTCGGACTCGCATGCCTCTTCATGCAATCTTCAGTCTACTCGTGGGATATACAGTGGGGGTGTCCTTTTCAAAAGGTTACACCCACGAGTATGTACCTACTCGAGAGAATTCGAGACGGGAGGTTTGACTAAACTAAACCTCCCTAGTACTGTATCTGCTTTGTTCTCTTTTCTTGTTATGTTTTCCTTTGACGCATTGGTGCCAAGGTTCCATCGTGCCTTGGAACATTGGACATGAGAACATGGCCGTCATTCTTGCATCAGCTCATTCGTCATCTTCGGCGGTGGGGAACCCGTCCACGCCATACGAGTACGGGCGCCATGCGCTGTCCACAGGCCATCTTGGGGGCCATCTTCAGGGCATCTTCAGGGCATCTAGGGCCATCCCAGGCCATCCACAGCTGTCTGCATGGGGTACATACAGGCTACAGCTCCAAAGGCCCCACTCACCCACCAGACCGCTCAATCAGCAACGCACGGGCGTCTCTTGAGTCGGAGTCTTACCTCATCATCCGTTCTCCAGAACGACCCCAGCCGCAGCAGCACAGCCCAGCCTTCCCTTCCCTTGCCTCTGCTACTTCTGTCTACAAACAACGTGTCGACTTTTTTTGCTTCCATCTCTCCCGACATTCTTACCCATCGCCGACGCATCGTCGTGCTACACAGAGACCCATTTGTATTTATTTTCGCCGACTCTGTTACGCTCGCCTTCGTCGTTCAACACCGCAATGGCTCCTCCTCCGAACTCGAGCCTGCCTCTGCAGGAGAGGCTTTTGCAGTTGGCCAAAACGCTGCAGTGTACGTCCGCCCATCTGTCCCATTGTCTCTGACGTCTCCAGGGATGCTAGGCAAGCCAATCTTGAATGGACTTGAGATATGCTGACCTCTTTGCTTCTATCTAGTTGCTTGGTTTGTTGGGTGAGTTTTGCCGCTTCCCCTCCTTCACCGACTTCCCCCGCTCAGCTGGAGCTCAGGGTGACTCGCTCGAATCGCTCCATCGTCAGTCGGGGACATGGCGAAGGTTGCAGAGCTACGAGGCGTGGAATATAGCACCATGTCTTCTTGTCGCTCTGTTTCCTCGGGATGCGTAGCAGACTTGTCGTTCGATCGTGGCGCAGTCTCTAATCAGGCTTGCTAATCTTTGGCTCTCACAGGCATATGACGCTCATTCTCACCACAACTCGATACGCCTTCTCCTGGCTGCGCATGAACTACTACTCTGGCATGGCCAAGTTCTCTTATCGCACCTCCTTCCTGGCTGCTGCCGCGACTTACGGCATTGTTGTCTACAAGTCTCAGCGAGCTCGAGCCAAGACGGGTAACAAGATGCCTGGCGGTATCATTGGCCTGCTTCTTGACGAGAATGTTCAGTATTTGCGTAAGTCATCGCCCCGGAATAGTGGCCTTTTGTCGCTCCTCTCTGCCCCCTCAGACAAGCGCTTTTCTCAGGTACATGCAGTGGCTGACAAGATGTAATCTGCGCAGTCATGGCTCTTGTCTGGCTTTTCTGCCCGCAATACCCCCTTGCGCTGCTCCCCTACTTCGTCTACTCGGTCTTCCACGTGGCGACATACACTCGCGCCAACTTGATTCCCGTTCTCCAGCCGCCCCCTCCCACCGTGGACGGTGCTTCGCCTAAGCGCAACCCCCTGGCCGACACAATTGGCGCCTTTGTCAAGCAGTACTACGATGCGTCCATGTCCATTGTAGCTGGCATGGAGATGCTCCTCTGGTTCCGCGTTCTGCTGTCAGCTATCTTGTTCCAACGTCGCTCTTGGATCCTCCTGGCCTTGTACACGGTCTTCTTCCGTGCCCGCTTCGCGCAAAGCAGCCACGTTCAGGCAGGCGTCTCGCAAATGAGCGCCCGAATCGATTCGCTCATCAGTGCGCAGGGCACTCCTCCTTACGTCCGACAAGCATGGACCACTGTCAAGAGCGTCAGCCGTCAGTTCCACGATGCCACCGACGTGGGCAAGTACACTAGCGGCCCTAGCCCCGCCAAGAAGACATCGTAAGGACACCCACAAATCCCCACCGGCGACGGGATCTGCCTCGGGACTCGGGAGATCAGTCGGGATGGTCAACGCGCGATCGGGGATGCTCTACGGTGCAATGCGCGTTGTTCATACCCATACCGAGGCAAAGACTTGCGAATAGGAATGGCATTGCGAAGCGTGCGGTTTCTCTAGCCCATGAGTGGAATGAACGAGGTACACATTTGGAAGGCCCAAAATGTCTGAATTGACGAATATCAAGACCGGAAAGAAGGGGGCTGTGGGGTATGGGCAGGTTGTGCCGAGGCAGACTGTGGCTTAATAGTTGTGCCAAGTCGAGTGATGGGATGAGCGAGAAGATGGGGAGATGGTGAAGAGCGCGGGGAAGGGATGGGTGCGGTGCGACTGATGCGGAAGCCTTTACTATTGTTATGATGTATGGACAGTGCGACGGCTTTGGGGACGTTTTCTTTGCAGTATTATCATAAAATGAATGGAGTGTTCATGGAACCGGACTATCATGGACGTGCTGTAGGCGTCACGCAGCATGTGTGCTCGTGTTTGGTGTGGCTGTCTTGTCTCCTTTGGCTTTTCTTTGTGTCTCCCATGTTTACCAATCAATCATACTCAGTAGAGAGTACATGAATCCTTCTTCAAGCCATTGGCCTTTGGTCTTTACTCTTGACCATGACGTCCTCCGATCAATTGCTATCGACCGAGTCTATAGATTTGTCATGGCTGCTACTGTACATAAACTGGGCCCGCTGTACGCAACGTGGCGCAGTCTTGAATCACTTTGCACTTGTGCCTTGGCTTTGGGCCACTCAAGAACCTGGGCCAGGGATGATGGGCCCCAGCCAAGCGCGTCACCGGTGACCTCACAAGACTCAGGAGGGAGGCAGGACGCAGGAGGTAGGAGCTAATTATTGGGCCGACCGATTCAAGGACACGAAAGGGGGTAAACGCAAGGCAAAGACGCAAGACGCAAGACGCAGGACGCAAGACACGGACAACATACATTACTTGTTCAACGACAACAGACAACAGATACCAGATAACATACACCAGAGAAGGCGCCAGACACGGAGCACAAGAGACCGCACGCCGAGAATCCTGGCGACCTCTCCTTAGCTATAGCTTCGCATCAGCTTCAGCAAGTCTCTCGCCCATCTACCAAGACGCGGACACCTCGGCGACAAGACTCCCTTGAGAATTGCCTTGACCACTCCGGTCGCTTCGTGTTTTACGTAGTGCAGCAGCGCGTGCGTTATCGCCGCAATCATGGCCTCGTTGCTGCGGCAGATTGTTGCTGGGCCGCGGGCGAGACATGCTGAGGCAGGGCTGGATTTATGCTATGTGACAGACTTCATAATCGCAACGTATGGTTCTACTCAATTCCCCTTCTCCTCTTACATTTCAGTATCGCGCCACTCCTTCACCCATTCATTCTGCCTCGGCTGTCAATTCGCCTCCTAACGCGATTATAGATCAGGCCCCTCACAAACATACCCCCAGCTCGCATACCGCAATCCTCTCGACCAACTCGTTGCCTTTCTCGACGCCAAACACGGCGATAATTGGGCAATATGGGAATTCCGCGCCGAAGGAACAGGGTATCCTGATGAAGCTGTCTACGGCAGAGTGCAGCACTACCCCTGGCCTGACCACCACCCTCCCCCCTTTAGGCTCGTGCCCATCATCATGGCCGGTATGCGGAACTGGTTACACGGCGGTGCATTGCCAGACTCGAAGCAAACTCCAAGCACCTCTCACCATCCCACGCAAGAAACTACCTCCTTGGCGGCATCCGAGAAAACAGACTCCCCTCCCAGCAGCAGCAGAGGCGCCACCACCACGGCCAGAGACGAAAAGCGCGTCGTGGTGGTACATTGCAAAGCCGGCAAAGGCCGCTCCGGCACCATGGCCACGAGCTACCTCGTCTCCGAAGAAGGCTGGACACCTGAAGACGCTCTCGCGCGGTTCACCGCCCAGCGCATGCGGCCCAAGTTTGGGGCCGGTGTCTCGATTCCCTCGCAGTTACGCTGGGTCAGCTACGTAGACCGCTGGACGAAACACGGAAAGAAATACCTCGACCGGCCGATTGAGATTGTGGAAATCCACGTCTGGGGGCTACGACACGGCGTCAAGGTTGATGTCTCTGGTTTCGCCGACAACGGCAAGAAGATTCAGGCGGTGCACACGTTTTCCAAACAGGAGAGACATGTCGTCCAGGGGGGTATGCCCAAGGACACCAGCATAGGGGATATGCTATGGGAATTAGCTGGGTATGGAACCTCCGCTGTGGGAACAGCTGCCAATAAAGCCCCCGAGGGGGTGGAGGGTGACTTAGCCAAGGCTTCGAACCTCGATAATGAAGAAGAGAGCGGTGGTGGTACTGGTGCTGGGACTGGTACAGCAGCGCCCACCGCGGAGAGGAGGCGCCACAAGTACATCCGCAAGGGAACAGCACTTATCCAAAAAGTTTCCGTTTCCGCCAACGGAGCCGTTGCGAGCGAATCTGCCAAGACCAAACCCAGTAGTAGCGGCACCACGGCGACGACAGATACTACTACTATTACTACTAGCACCTCTACCAGTAAAGGCCAGGCATCCACGACCACGACCACGGAAGACGATTCTTCAACTGCGCCGTCTTCTCCGGCCGAGGACCCCGAACCAGGCGGCCAGGCCGTGATATTCAGGCCCCTAACGCCGATTCTTGTCCCGACAAGTGATATCCATATTGGCCTCGAACGGCGCAATAAGACGCACAAGAGCCTTAGTAGCTTGACCATGGTCTCTGCGATGGCACATGTCTGGTTCAATGCGTTTTTTGAGGGCCAGGGCCCGGAACAGGATGGGCGGCCGTCTGAGAATGGTGTATTTAGTATTGAGTGGCATGCTATGGATGGAATTAAGGGGTCGAGTCGGAAGGGGTCTCAGGCGCTGGATCGGATGAGTGTGGTGTGGAGGGCTATGGGAAGTGGGAAGGGTGAGGGTGAGGGTGGACAGGAAGGGGAAGGAAAGGGGGAAGGGGAGGGGGAGATGATTTTGGAGCCGGCGGAGGGGGAGCCTGTTCCGCAGCTTGAGGCGGCGGATTGGAGGGGGGTGGAGGGGAAGGAGTTGGGGTTGGGGTTGAGGGTGAGCGGGGAGAGTAGTGGGAGTGTTGATGGTGGTTGTGCCGATGATGATGGTAAGGGCGTTGGCAATGGGAAGGTTGTTGGTATTAGGAAGGATACTGACGATGGTGATGTTCATGCTGCTCCTACTGCTGCTTTTACTGATGATGGAAAGGCGACGGAGTGTGTGCAATGAGTTGGAGTAATCCTTGGGTAAGATCATGTTTGACACGACAAGTTTGTGGTGTCTTATTCCTGTCTCTGTTCTGTTCTGGCGTCGTCACGTTTGTACATACCATTTTTCTCACACTTCCTGTGTCTCTTCTGGCGTCTCCTTCGTGTATATCTATAGCTTCCTCCTTTCCTGCATCTTCTCGCGTCCTATCTGTACATACTGTATACAGCTCTCAAACCTCCTGTCTCTCGTCGCGTCTTATTCTAGCATATGTTGCTCTCTCCACATGTAGCATCTAGCACGTCCGATATATTCGACTGATCCAGAGCTTCATTATTTTACATTCCATTCACAATCGTACGTCACTTAAAAGTATCGTCCTCTGCCCCTAGGCCTATCGCCTCGATATCCATATGGTGCGCCGCGGCGATACGAGTAATCGCCCCTGTGTCCTCCCCTGTATCCCCCCCTCCCTCTTCCGATGAAACCATCTAGATCTCCGCCTCTGCCTCTTCCACCACCACCTCTGCCTCTACCTCGGCCACCAACACCAACACCAACACCAACACCACCACCACCACCACCACTACCGCCGCCGCCATCTCCTTCCCCATCAGACGCCGACACGGGCTCCTCCACTTCAACCTCGTACTCCTCGTACTCTTCCTTGAAGAACTGATTCACCATGTCCTGCTCCCCATTCGCCGCCTCAGGATCAAACACAAACCTCATCGTGCCGCCCTGCCCACGCGCCGTTCTGCGAATCGACGCATCCGCTGGCCAAGGCGTTGACGCCATAGTCGTGGGATCAATCGCCGACGCCGTCACCGAAGACAGCGGATGCGCATCCTCCACTTCGCATCTGTGGCAGTGATTCAGGTAGCGCGGCCTAGCCGTGCTGTCCAGCTCGGTATTAAGATGGATCTTGATGTCGATAAACGTGCTGAGATCGAACAAGGCCCCTATTTTGGTCGACTTCTGATGCTGCACATACAGATCTAGTAGATCCAGCATCGTCTCCATGACTTCATCTCGACTACTAGCCTGCTGCGCTCCCCTCGATGATGACGACGACGACGAAGATGCGCCTCGAGAGGCCGCAAACTCGCGCACCCGCTCGACATGCTCCCCGCGCATCCTCGCCGTGAGTTCCACAACCGCCATGACCATTGAAAACGTGGTCCTCTTGATGGGCACAAACGTCTTATATAGGTCAATACACATCGCATACGCCATGCCAAAGAACTCGTGCGAATTCGCAGACGATTTGCCCAGAACGCGGCGCACGACTTTGACGAGCATCTTCTGCGGGTACCGCGTGCGGAAATCGAATCCGACCGTCTCGAGAATGAGGCGCTCGAGGCCAATCATGATTTTCCCGGATGACTCGAACATTTTATCGTCGGGGGAGATGGTCTTGTCGGGGTTCTTGACCGCGTAGGCCGCAACGAGGATATCGCGTGATTTCTTGATAGTGTCTTCGACTTTGCATGCCACGAACAGGGACGCGAGGGCTGCGTCTTGGTAGTTGTATTCTGCGTCGCGGAAATTGAGGCGGAATTTGTGGAAGTAGGTACATGCTGTGTCAAAGGTTCGGACGGGTCTGAAGAGCGTTATTCCCAAAGGAGTCATGATGATGCGGAGGTTAGAATGGGACTTTTTTTTTTTTTCTAAAAATGCGGTTGAACGTGGGAGATTCATCGCGATGGTGGGCTTGGCAAATAGGGGTTCAGTACTTGGTTGCTTAAGAAATACAAAAAGAGAAGAAGAAGAAGAAGAAGAAGGGGAAGTAGGAGAAAAGGGGGAAGAAAGAGCAACGACATGAGACAGACGTACAGCTGTAGATGCTCTCGCACGTTATCAATGAGCTGCACACCCTGCAAGCGGTAGTTATCCTCTCGCGCTGGGTCACAGCCATTGTCTTTGAGCATGCGCCGGATCTTGATTTCGGAGCTGTACTGGTTCGAGCTGGATATGAAGCCTGGATGAGGGCCGACGCGGGCTGCGTGTTTCGGCACTATGATGCCGTTTGTCGCCGGGGCTGCGGCCCTTGCTTGACCTGCCATAGCCCGGTAGGAGGGGAGGTCTCGAGAACAAGCCGATTACTGGTGTTGCTTGGTCTGGGTTCCGTGATGGAGGCTTTTTGGCGATTCGGAGGATGACGTTGTAGAGATGAACTAGATCCAGGTCGACGATGTGCCGCTGGCAGGGAAGCTCCGTGCGGCGGCGGGTTTTCTTGCAGTTTGCTCCCGGGTAGTGTTCCGTTTGCGCCGGTTTTGCGCCGGAAGTCACATCACGTGATGGGGGAAGAAGGTCCGCCAAAGAAAAACCCCAAAACCCCCAAAAACGGGATCTTCAGGGGCATCACCAAATTTATTTCCAGCTTCCACTTTGTTTTCATTTTTTAATCATCTTGATCTCCAGTCTTGTCTTGTATTCTCTTCTTATCATTTCTAAATTATCATCTCGTTATGACTTCACTTTTTATTTTAGTTTTATCTTTCCGTCGTTGCCATCACCTCACCTATACCCAGCGCACACATCCTGATAGACATTCCTCTCCAGCCGATACGCATCCGTAGGCACCAACCCCCGCGCCGTAGCATCCGAGTACGTCCACCGCGGGTCATTCAGCTCCGTCTTCCACGTCCAGAATACCCAGCCCTTCATGCCCGGCTTCTCATAAAGCTGCTGCTGCGCCGTGAAGAACTTGCGGAAGAAATCCGCGTCCTCGAACCCGACACCCGACGTCATGCTCCATTCTCCTGTAATGGTGAATGCTTGCCCATCCACGACGCGGTTGTCCGTGCAGGCGTTGCGCATGAGTTTCCCCTGGTCGCCGTTGTTGTCGTTGCCGAGCCCAAAACCAATGTAGCTGTGGTCGTCATGAGCGGAAAGAACAACTGACCCAAGCCCCTGTCACTGACTTGACCCTCTCTCACACCTGACCCTCTCCCTGGCCAATCATCTTCGAGACACACTTTGTCAGGGTCAAGTCTGCGACGCTCGTACCGTAGCATACGCATGCTGAAAACGTCGAAAACGTCCACCGTCGCCAAAACGGCAAGAATTAATTTGGACGACAGCCACACCGCAATGTCGCCGACAGTTGCATGATACATATGTACATAGTTCAACGCTTGATAATTTACAAAACCTGAATAAAAATTCACATACCTGATCTCTGAAGAAACGCGTGCCGAGAGCCGACACGTTTTTATTTACTCAGATGCGATCGCAGAAACGCGTATAGATTGCTTGCAAATTGTCTCGGTGGGAAAATCTTTCAAGAAAGATTGTGCATACCGGATCATCCGCACCACTTAGGCTACAAATAGAAAGCAATGCAGCGAATATTACCTGAAAGGAAACAGCTGGTGAGAGACTGTAATTTTTACTTTTCAAGGAGGATTTCGAGGAATGGGTAAAGGTGATTGATGTGGTGATCTGAAGATGGTTTGTAAACTCAACTTGTGCACTTCCAGCTTCACCTGACACCAGGACGAATTACAACCGAATCTTGACCTTCTCGATCCTCGATCCTCGATCCTCTTGAAAGTCTTATGATACTATTTGTTAATAGAACGCGCAAATTTCAAGTTATCGAATATGGTCATGGGGGCAATCGAGTGCATCGAATTGACGAAGGTAGTGAGCAGCAATAACACTTGTTCGAGATGAAATCACAGATCGATGTATCCTCCAACGTCTTGATGCTTGCACTTATCGATTCTTGCCCAAAATCAACCAGGAAAACCAGAGCTCTCTCACGATACATATAAGAGTATAGTTCATGTATTTTGCACCGTCTTATTACATTGGTGAACTGGCTGCACTCAAAGCTGTGAAGTGGTTTAGGGTGGGTTGTTACAACTTGCTACGTGGGGTCGTTAAGAAAACTAACAAT